>JAVKPL010012507.1:0-59602 GCA_032173675.1 Gastrolobium villosum | reverse complement strand
TTTGTTATGTTTATGTTTGGTACACATGACTCAGTTACAGATATACAGTTATCAAAGCACAATTCAAACATACCGCATGATATATCAATTAGCATATACATTGTACTATTATAGAATATTAGAAGCAGGGTTACATACAAAACTGAGATGAACATACCACATGACATGATATATCATAATTGAGAGAATGCAACTACGATCAACAACACAGACGCATAATGATATATATTAAAAAATAAAGCAACAGGGTATGCCATGAAGCACATTAGTCCCAATTGCAGTTTATTCACACAAGCATTAATGCTACTCTAGTATGAGGAAAAAAATAAAAGCAATTCAGCTTAATATTATGTTAAAATTGTATATAGATTTGGCTAACCTGAGAAATGTTCTTCCTCTTCTTATCCAGCTTCTCCTTCTTAGCCTTAACGCGCTGCGCCTCAGCGAGAAGAGACATCCTTTTAGCAGTCTTAGCATAAGGATTGAGCCTCAGCATGCAATTGAGGTTCTTGAGTGGGTTCTTCTTGAGAGTTGCCCTCTTCACATCCTTCTTAATGGGCCTCACAACAGATTGAACCTCATCAGAGTTGATAATCCTAGATAGGTCAGAGTTCACCATCTTGGACCTTGGAAGAATGTAACCCTTCTTCTTCTCAGAGGGCTTCTCGAAAGATCCATAGATAGAGTCCAGTTTTTCAAAAGCAGACTTAGTCCAGATCACGAACCTTCCAAGGTGTCCACCAGGTGCGAGCTTCAGAAGGTTGAGCCTCTCAACATTCGCAACCTCAACACCAGGAACGTTGCGGAAAGCCTTAACAGCTTTAGCTCCTTCAGTTCCATACACAATAAGAGGACCCCTGCGAGAAATGTACCTGCGGTTTCTCATTTTCCCTTTCCCTGGTCGAATGCCGGTGCTATCCTTCGCTTTCTCAGCGTCAGAGAAAGCTCCGATCTGCTTCAGAACCTTGATCGCCTCCTTGGTTTTCTCAACACCTTCGGCTGAATCGCTCACGACGAGAGGGAGCTCAGGTACGGTCTCGATCCGGTGTCCGCGTGCGAGGACGAGGGAGGGAATGGCGGAGGCGGCGATGGCGGAGACCACAGCGTAGCGCTTCTGGTTGACGTTGATCTTACGGTGCCAGCGGCGCCAGATCTTGGTTGGAGCGAACATGCGACCACCGCGGCACATGTTTCCGAAGGCTCCCTGGCCGGCACGGTGAGTACCGCCGCCGGGGACACGGGGGATACGGGAAACGGCACGACCGGTTCCCCAGGACTCGGCGGAGGTCTGGTGACCGGCGCGGCGGGAGACGGCGTAGGGCGGCTGTTCTTGGAGATGTTGGAGTGGACGAAATTGACGATATCGGGACGGATGGAGGCCTTCATGACATCGGGGAGAGGGACGGTTGGGGTTGCGTCGGTGGCCATGTCGCCCTCAATGGACTGCACGGTGACGAGAGGACGCGCCGCTGCGGCCATTGCTAGAGTGAGAGAGAAAGATAGAGAGGGAACTAGGGTTTTTGGCTGCAAATGAAAATGGATTTTGATGTGGATGCTATGAATATATACTTACCTTTCTTTGCTGTGATTTTTAGGGTTTTGGTTGCTTCGGGCTTGTATGGGCTAAATACTTGAAACATAAGTTTTTGGGCTTAGTCTCTTCAGGCTATAATTTTATTTTCTAGGTTTTTGTGTGTGTGTGTGTTATGATTAATTATTGAATTATTTATTGAAAAAATTGTATTTCTCACTAATCTTTTTTCTCTCCACTTTATAATGGGACTCAGTCATTTTTACATGAATGTGACAGAGAAAATTTTCTGTAGCAAAAACAAAAGTATTAAACCCATTATTTATTGTAGGCTTTTCATGTGATAAAAATTTGAGAAAAATATTTCTGTTTTTACTGCAAAAAAAATTTCTGTCACATTTTACATAAAAGTTAGTGGATCCCATTAAAAAGAGAAGAGAGAAAAGATTAGTAAAATCAACTTATTTTTATGTGAGTATGGTAAAGAATTTTTTTTTTTTTGCAGCAAAAGCAAAAATATTAAATCCAGATATATTAATTTTCTTAAGTAACTCTGTGACTACTACTTGGTTCTCAATTTGGTAAATGGTTGGAATATCTTATTGATATGATATTGCTTGCATTCAAATTGATGCTGCTATTCCAAAAGAACTAATATGAAAGATATCGTACAGTAGCAATTGACTGAGCAACTAATCATATGTGTCAGGGTGATTGCATAATTATCAAGATATTGCCATCTATACTAAGTAATAGTCTCTTTGGAGTCTTTGGGCCTTTCACTGATTAGGCCTATATCCAGGATGGAATAGCTCAAAATCAAGTAATATATAAGAGATTCCGTTGTTAATACTTAAGTTGCTGAATGTGATAAGTTAATGGTATAGCTTATAAAAACTAGAAAATGTTACCTCGAGCGATTGGCTAAGAAAAGAAAGAGAAAATCTTGATAAAATTTCCTATATGCATCTCGTGTTGTTTTTTTAAATTAAATCATGACACATTTCCTACATTTTCTAGGTTTCTTTTTTCTAGTTTTTATTGTGTTACGGTTAATTATTGAATTATTTATTATAGGCTTTTCATGTGATAAAATTTTTCTTTCTGTGTAGTTGTCAATATGACAGATATATTGAAATGAACATATCAAAAATGACCCAATGATTCTCATCAGAGAGGGAAAAAAAATTGTTATAAAACTGATGTCATTGTGAGCTAAACTAATATTAATTATGTCTAAAAAAATTAACATTAATTATTCTTCAACGACTCTGTGACTATTACTTGGTTCTCAATTTCGTAAATGGTTAGAATGGCTTCTTGATATGATATTGCTTACATTCAAATTGATGCTGTTATTCCAAAGGAACTAAAATGAGGTCAATTTTACTTAGATTTGATTCGGACAGAAAATATTACTTTGAAAATTGATATGCCCTTTACATTGAAAATGTTCCTATTAATCTAAGAGTAAACACCGTTTTTGATCACCGGCAATATCTACGAAATCCTTTTTAGTCTCTGGCAATAAAAAATGATCAAATTGGTCCCTAAAATTATGAAAAAAAAGTCACTTTAGTCCTTATGTCAATTGTAATAAGTACTCCTTGATCCTTTTTTCATTCTTTAGGGATCAATTTGGTCCTTTTTTATTGCCAGGGACTAAAAAGGATTTCGTGGATATTGCCAGGGACCAAAAATGGTGTTTACTCTTAATCCAATGAAGAGAGCCGCCATTAAAACAGTAAAAGAAGACTCACAAAACTGAAACCCGAAACGGAAGTATGTCGAAGTGTGACTTTACACAAATTTGGCAACCAAAAGCCACACTGAATCATTGATAATAGACATTAATTAGCCCCTCCCCACTTTCTCTTCTTTGATACATCTACACCATTAAAAATATCTTATATAATAACATAGACCTATGTGTCTACTCGAAGGTAATATCTCTAAAATAGTTAAGACAACAGTTGTTATGGACCATAGAATCAGCTGAAAAATATGTTGTGCTCTTCAGCTTTCTAACATATACACATATACTATTATGGCTGTGGTCAAAGGACTATGGTTACATTTACAGGCTTTACAGCAATTGCAAGACACTCCTATGCCTTGCTGCTGCTGGCTGAGCAAAACCTGTGTCTTCCATCCAAGTTTGACCTAGTGAACTGTAAAAGGAGATGTTACAATAAAAACAGACATGAAAACAAAAGAAAACTACAAAATATGAGAAGAATAAAAACAAATACCAATCAACAAATTGCTTGTGGTTAAGCGGTTTGACACGATAGATCATTTGTCTGCGGCTTGACATCAATTCCTGCAGTAACTCCTACTGCCAATGAATTGACATCATATGTTGACAATACCTTCTTCTGAACAAAGCAATAAAGATAAACTAGTCAAATTTCATCTTTAAAGATAAATCACACAAAGGTTTCATCCAAGTTCATTCATAAAGACAGCTTCATGAGAATCATTAAGCATCACTAACTCTTTATTTTGTCTTAGTTTCTTCCCCCAAAAATGAAGCAGATGAGATAGGCATTCAGAAATCATCGCAAGTAAGCAGAGGGTCAAGAAACTGAGGTGAGGTGAAGTTTGATGTTGTCAGATATTACTTTAATTTTGTTATTAATATAGGACAATCACTGTCTTCCTACACATACAGACTCTATGATAAGTTCATGTTGTATTTTTAAAAAAATTAATTTAATGGCAAAGCTCTTCATACTTTTCTTTTTGTCCTGAAGAAAGATATTTACTCCTGGTCTTGAAGGGCTTATTTGGTCGTAGGGACAGATCCAGAAAATAAGTGTTGACGGGCCTATTACAAGAGTTAAGATATTTAAATAAAAAAATTTAGATTTAAGAAATAAATGTATCGTAATTTTATCAAAGTTGAGCAGATGCTCTTAATTTGTATGTATCTTTCAATGTATTTGCAAAGTATTTGCATCAAGGAGATGGGGTTTCATATCCTACATATAGCAAAGCCAGAGTGATATTTATGGATTTGGCATTTCAATTTGATGAACCGCAACAACTAAATATGATTAATCAGATTACAAAATAGTATAGATCAGTCAATTCAAACAAAATGATACTTGGACAGAATACAATTACAGTTCTTTCAAAACAGAATTATTTTTTTTTGGCAAATATGTTGCAAAACTATACAATCATAATTGAGATTGATTTTGAAACTTACAATGGGCTCAAAGTCAGGGCTAGACAAGTTGACAGTAAGATTTCTCATTAACAGTAAGACCTGCAGCAGAACACCAAACATTCGTTTATGAAGAGTGAAGAGTTAAGAGTGAAGACAGTTCGGGAAATGGTAAGTTGTTTTGGGCCTTTTAACCTTGAAAGTGGTAAGTATCCCTTTCTTTCATTCATAAAGACATACCACTCTAGGCACATATCAAAAGTCATGAAGTATAGAACAGTAATATCAAGCTCGAGTGTTATAGTATGATGATCATTATGTTAGCATATTTAAAAGCTCATCCAGACTCAATTTAGTCTAACAATTTTGCCAGTTAGACGCATAACAGTGATTCTTTAGCTTTAACAAACTTTACATAAAGCTTTCCACCACAGTAAAATCAACTGCCACACACTGGTGTTTCCCATGACATTTTGATTAGCTTATGTGATCTCACTTTACCTTCCTTCAACACGCTAGTATAAAATAACCATATTCAAAGCCTTATAGAGTCAAACTATTTTAAGCTAAAAAGGAATGGAGCAATCAGCTTTATATTTCACTACTTATCGAAGTGAGAAAAAAACATAATGTTTCATACTTCACAACTAAAAGGGACCATAAAAAAGCCACTAGGATTAGTCTAGTGATGAGGGTTCAAATCTCAGTGCCATCACTGTATAAAAAAAAAGGACCATAAAAGGCAACCAGTGCATATTTATATGTAATTTGGAAGTTTATATTGACCACTACTTTAAAAATTGAGAACCTAGCTACACCTTCCGACATGGTTCATGAAAAGTTCAAGGAAAATTGTAACAAGCCTAATGTTAGAGAACATTCTGGGCTGACAAATTCTGGCAAGAAGATTCTTAGTCTGAATCTACACTAAGAAATTTAGAATAATTCTAGTTTATTTTAATTCTGTCCACTTTGATATCAACATGCCTGTTTCCTTAATTTCAAATCTTGTTTTGACAGACTCAATCATTCAAAAATGTTATCATTCTTATTTCCTTGGAAATTATAGTAGGATTTCTTCTTCCCCTGGAAAATGATCCACACACTTCCAGTAGAATAAAAGTTAAACAGAAAGGCTATATCATTTCATGCTATCAGGAAACCATAAAAATTATCTTCCTCAAAATGGCTTCATCAAGTTTCCTAATTCTGCTTTGGGAAGAGGAAAAACCATTCATTGTAACCCTGCATCCTGTAAGTCTTGGTTTGTCTCATAACACCAATATTTTTTTTAAGTGAATCAATACCTGTCTGATTACATAGCTAAGTTTCACCTCTGAAATTACTTCGTCAGGGGGAAGGGGGCTGCATGTTACCTAATTAAGTGATGATAAGTTTCATTCAAGTATTCAACTCACAGTTTCAAAATTTATAGGATCCATTTCCTTCAGCTTCTGGACATGGCCGTTCGTATCTGGATCAAAAACACTTCCAATGAAACTGTAAACTTCAGAAAAGTCTGGCAAACCTGTGAAATATGGTCAAAATGACACATAACCATATGAAAATGAATACAAAATAAAAATCAATATAAGCAGAAATCAATATATAAGAAGACTACCATGAAGAACAGGAGCTTGTTTCCCTTGCTTTGATATGTCAGAAGTTGGTATCATTCTAGTAGAGTTCCCAACACCACTAAGACTGCTGTTGCTAATCTGTGTCATCCCGTTTGATCCAATATCAGCTGAATCAGTAACGTCGTATAAGATTACAAGTGATGGAAAGTTCCATTTAGTACAGCCAATGTAGACTATAGACATCAAACAAAGGGGCTGACCCAGTTCAAATATCCACTTCGTGAGTGTCTGGGGAAGGGAATACTCTAGGCAGTTTTTTTCCCTGCTTTTTGCAGAGAGACTGATTCGAACCCGCGATCTGACACACCACGGCAAGCAAGCTTACCGCTGAGCCAAGCCGGCCCTTCATTTCCATAAAAATAAAAATAAATAGACATCAAACAAACAACAATAAAAATAAGTATGCATGCCTTCATTTCCATGAAGGTTGTTGAGCTCATCCTGACAGATCATGGATTTATTGGATCCGGCATTCATCAGCAGGGAAGTTTCATCCCATGTGGTATACCGAGGTGCAAGGGTATTTGTAGAAGAAGCATAAGCAATGGATGCTGGAAGTGGCAACAAAACTGGCAACCCAGAAAGTAGCATGTCAGGGATGCATGAAATGTTGTGCTTTTAGAGACAGAATATCACCATCCCAAATAGAAGCAAACCATTTTTTGATGCCTTTTGAGGGTAAGGATGAGCAGCTTTGCGCTTAGGACGAGGAGGAGGCACATGTGCTACTGTCCCATTCTTTTGAACTTTCAGGAAGTATTTTTGGGCATGGCTTCGTATCTGAGAAAAGTTATTAATTAGTAACAAATAATCCCTGAATAGAACACAGACATGAAAAAAAGAAAATAAAGACAGAGCTGAAAAGCAGTATCCTAACCTGAATAACTGTTTTTGAACCTACAAAATCTTCAATTTTCTTCCAATCCCTGTCAAATCTGAATATTCCACAAGATGTCAGTAATTGGTTTCAGAGTACTTCACTTAATTTAAAGCATAAAGGCTACATCTGAGGCAGGCCAAAAAATAAGGGCTGAATGATAGATACCATTGACGAGTTAGAAAATTTGCCCTGTTAATTTTATACGAAGGACTCAATGCATAAGCTACCAAAGTAATTGTAAAATTCTCTTACTTAAGTTTCCTTAGTTGAGTAGATAAATGAGAAGATGGAGAATAGAGCTCAAACAGACTAAAAAATTAGTACATGTTATTTCTATCTTCTCTAATTTCTGATATCCAAAACAAATATCAAATTAAATTTTTATTCCAAATTTTCTACCTAGGAACTTTCCACCTACTCAACACAATAGTACAGTTTTTCTTACAATTGGATTCTCTCGGAGAGTAAAACGAATTAGAAATGCTAATATTTGTTCATATAGAAAAGAAAATGAATTCTGAAAGGGGTTCTCAGTTTGATGGGGAAAAAAATAAATAATCTAGAAAACATTAAGAACCTTAAAGAAATTAATAAATAAAGTGAAATCCATTCTCAAAAAAAAAGAAAAAAAAAGAGAGGAAGAAACATATGGACTCACAATTGAAGAGCTTCGAGAAACTTGTCGTGTTCTTCCTCAGTCCAGCTCTCCCTGGACTTGGTGATGGTGTAAGGCTTTCTGACCTTCTTGCCAGAACCATCAGTGGCTGTTGTTGATGTAGCCATTGACTGAGAAATCGAAGTGTTGGAGTTCATGCTCTGCCACAAATGACATAGACTATTATGTGACTTCTTATGAGAGGTTTGAGATAGAAAGAGAGGGAGGAGAGAGAAAGACAGAGAGTAACTGGGATGGGATGTGACGTGGCGGGGTGGGGTGGGTATATGTGCGGTGCACAATTTGAGAGCATAACAGTTACCACAACTTCCCCTACGCTGATTTCCTCGTCCCATGTTCTATCCCATGAGAACGGAACATTGTCGTGGGATTTCATACACCACACGCACGCATGTAACAAAAGTTTTAACGTTTACCCTCAAGATGAATTATCAAATTTGATTATTAAGTAGGCCATTCTTCTTAGAGCACGTTGGTATTAATTTTTTTAGGTTAAAAATTACTTTTAACTTTTAAAGTTAAAAAAAAAATTTATAAGCTGTTGAATGATTATATAATTTTTTTTTAACTTAAAAGCTGTTATTTAAAAAAACATATATTTAAACAAATAGATACAACTTAAAAAAAAGGTTTTTGGCTTTTAAATTTTTTTATTATAAAAATAAGCTCTCTTTATAATAAGGGTTTTCATTTTATCCTTTAACATAAGAACAAACTTTCCTACACACATAATATTTTGTGGAACCCACATATTTTAAAACTAAAAAAAGAAAAAAATATGGCACGTAAAATGAATCTCTATAACATTACACAATCACTTTTTCTACAACATAATAAACATAAAACCCTTATAATAAATCTAATTTCTGCTTACAAAGAAAAAAATAGATTAAAAAAATTCTTCCAAACAAATACTTAGTGCACACACATCTATGCCATTACGAATTTGTTGCCCAAATTGTAAATTTTAAAAATAGAGTAAATTACAACAAAAAAATATAATCTCCACTTTAGTCCCTTATAAAAAGAAATTAGTCTCGAAATACCTAAGAAATTCAAAGTGCACCAATTTTAGTCATTTTAAGAGACTAATGTGGGTCTTTTTTGAATTTGTGAGGAACCACAACTTCGACTGAATGGATCCACCTTGAATTTGTTAGGGACCTCGAGTCTTTTTTTTTGGTAAGAGACTAAAGTGGGGACTATGTTTTTGTTAAGGACCCAAAATTATATTTACTCTTAAAAATATGTATTTTAAAAATTGTTTTGGATAAATAAATGATATTTTGTGTATGAATTTGAATATTTTTATATGAAAAATAATTATTTAATTTGATCACAATCAATTATTGATAATATAATAAAAAAATATGTATGACTTTTAAATGGGTTTGCTTTTTCTGCATTTACTGCAGAAAAGTTATTTGCAGTAAGCCCAATACGATGTCATTTTGGGGCGAAAATCATGGTATTTTTATAATTTTAATTTATTTCAGGGTTATAATAGTCTTTATATTTATAATTTTTTAAGATTTCAATACCAAAATGACTTCATTTTGGGAATAAATACAGATAATTTATTTACATTAACTACAGAAATATTTTTCCCTGTTTAAATAAATAATTGTGAAATAACATGATGAACCATTTTTCTAAGTAAAAAGATCCAAATCCTTTAAGGGGTGTTTGTTTCAAGAGTTTTTCTTGGTTTCCTCGCTAAGTGTAGAAGACAATATCAATTCCCGTGTTTGGTTAAAAGATGTGATGAATTTTATCTATCTAACTTACTTGCTTATCAATCACAATTCCATGTAAAAAAACACAAAAACACTGTTGCAGGAGGTGGTATTTTTATGAGAAAACCGGCAAAGTTTGAGTGTGCAAGTCATTTGGAGTGGTAAGTATATCATTTAAGTGTGATTCTTATCGATATTTTATCTTCAACCAAACACATATTCAGGAATTTCATTCAATTTTCCCGATAAAATTTTGCCCAACCAAACAACTTTTTTAAAATTTCTCCTATCTAACTCACTTTTCCTGCAGATATCTAGTATTTAGTATTTACATTTTCCTAGTAAAAAAAAAATTCTCGTTAATCAAACACCTCTTTAGGTATCATGTGACACCTCACCTCTTTCACGATATGGGCGTGTGTTTCATGCACTAGATGTGGCAATTTTCTATTTTTTATTGTCTATCTCCTGTGAGGTGACAAAGCGGGCTCAGCTCGGCGGGCCAACTCGCTCCACCAGCTAAATGGGGCGGGGCGGGCTGAGTTTTTCAACTCGTCTCAAAAGCGGGTGGGACGGGACAAACTCATTTTTTGGCGGGTTGATGGCGGGCATAGCGAGCCGAGGCGGGTCACTGTAAAATAGACTCGGGCTGACGGGCCAACCCGCCAAACGGGATGGGGCAGGCTAAGTTTTTTAGCTCACTTTCAAAAGCGAGACGGGACGGGCTGACTCATTTTTTAACACCCAATTTGGCATCTCTACCTGACTGCAGGATGGGGATTAGGGATTTTTTTTTATTATTATAGACCCTGTTGTGCACAATCTTTTAGGTGCACTTTTTTCCAAAAAAGAAAACAATATCTTCCACTTAAATTCTTTTCCTCTTTTTAAATTTCTCCTCCATCCTTTTTACTTTTACATTTTAGGACAAGAATTCTGAAATCCCGGATCACCTAAAATAAGCTCGGGGGTTAGAGACTTAGAGGCATGGATCTACGGAGCTGTGTCACGAGAAGACACTGGGTAAGCCATCAGGTATCCATCACTCACACTCTATATTTCGCTTTTATTTGTACGGTGATTTGATTGTTGGAATCATATGCATCACCATACTAGGAAAATATATAAATTTGTTACATTATATAAGACGGTTCTGTATTATTAATAAAGTCGATTAAGTTAAACACAAATTTATCCTGGTATTAGAGAATTCATAGAGGAAAAAAATGGTACTAAAGTTGGTAAAATGGGACCATTTGTCCTGTCCTTTATTCCCCCAAAAATAAGGTGAGGGCAGATTGATTCGTCATTAATAATTTGGTGAAAATATTAATTCGTCTCATTTAATTTAAGATAACTTTGCACGTCAATCCAACAAATTTTTTTTTTTCCTAATATGTCTTTTAATTAAAAAATGATAAAAATATTTATCATTTAAAATAAAACGACAATTTGTTTGATATATATTTGATGATTATTATACTCTCTATTCTCCACAAAATTAGGAATAGAGTATCATTTTAAAATATATATTATTGTTTTAGAATATAGATAAAACTAAAAAATAAATATGAGAATTCTAAAACGCTAATATATATTTAAATTAATTTTATTACATGAATAAATCATTTTATGTCTCACTTTAACCAAATTAAATCGTGTGAAAAATAGTAAATTAGTAATCATTCATTGATTGATTAACATTTAACAATTAGTCATTAAAATGATTTTCTTTCCCCTGATTGAAGAGAATTACTGATCATTGATTCATTTATTTTGTTGTAACATTTTTTTATAACATTCCACTGAATTATTAATAAACAATGGGAAAACATTTTCTCTTTTTAAGGAGAAAATTTTTCTCCTACTAGTGACTCATCGCATAAGTGGGTCTCACCTTAAATTTTTTTCTCTTTCTACTATTTTATAGGTCTCACTTATACTATAAGCCTTTAGTAGGAGAAAAAATTTCTCTTTTAAAAGGAGAAAATATTTTCCCATAAATAATTGAAACTTCCTCACATACATAATCATATGATATGACATGAAGGATACACACATTAAATAGGTGGAGTCCACGTATTTTTTTTTTCATCATTCCACTTTCTCTCTCAATTATATTGTGTGGGTTGGAAACAACATTTAAATTATGTAACATAACAATAATAAAACTCTTATCTGAATGTCCATGTGTCGCCGTAAGGGTGTGGTTGGAGAGTGCTTGATAGAGCGCGTTGTTGATGATCAGGCAGGAGGAGTAGGGGGCGATTTTTTGTTAAGAAGGGGAAATGATCGGGGAGCATAAAATTAGTGGATCCCACTTAATTCGGCGACTGCTCCTGACCACGAGTTTTGGGAACCACAACGACGACGTGTCAATGGTGATCGCTGAGATGCCCCACATGGATCTTGTGGTTCCCAATAATTTAATGTTTCTTTCCTTACCTTCGTGGTACTCATTGGACAACCAAAAAGGCAAAAACAACAGGTGTGTTTGAATGATTTTTTTTTTCAAAAATTATTTTGAACATAAATTTTAAAAACTGATTTTAACGGTAAAAAAATAATAAAATTTATTTGAATGTATTTGAATGTAGTTACTTTTAAAATTATAAAAAAAGTTATAAATATTTACAAAAATATTATTTACGAAGTTTCATAATCATGATATTGCCACCCCAAAGTAATTTAAAATTAAAAAATAATTTATTTACCAAAATATTATTAATGAATTCTCATATTACTAAAAAATAGATATTATTTTTAAAATTAATGTTACGGGACACTCCTATCAAACAACTTTTTTGTTTTCAAATTAAAAAATTGTTATGCTCAAACAGAGTCAATTTCTCTTGATTTTCTTATAAGGATGAAATGTTATATCTATTTATTTTTCATGCATATTTTATCTATTTATTTTTAATATTTTTAGATCAGAATTTTAAGATGAGATAGAAATGATAAAAATTAATTAAGATTCTAACAAATAATATTAAAAAAAGACATATATACTTTTACCACAAAAAAAACAAAACATATATACTATCCCCTGTTGTAGAGATGAATAAGTAAAATATACAATAAAAAAGACATATATACTTTTACCAAAAAAGGAAGACATATATACTATACCCTGCCTTTTTGGGTTTGTTGTAGGAGAGGAATTCTGAAGGCAAGTTTGCGAAGTCATATTTTTAATATTTTTATAAGAAAAGCAAGTACCATTTTGTAGGATTATTCACTTGTCATGCTATATAGATTAGAGACAGCCAATGTGGGGTCCATTAGAGACCCAATTTGGGGTCCATCATATAACATGACAAATACAAAATCCTTTTTTTATATGTAAAAATTTAGTTAAATAATTTTAATAAAAGTTTTTATTATAATTTTTTTATAGTAATTAAAAAAATATTAAAAACTTCGAAAAGGAATTTTTTTTAAGATATAAATTAGCGTTTTAGAATTCTTATATTTATTTTTTAGTTTTATCCTTATTCTAAAATTGTATTTATCAATTTTACTCTTTACCTTAATAATTCATCTTAACAACAAATTAATTTATCTTCCCTTCTTTAAAATCCTCAAATAACTTCATATAATCACCAAACAGTTTTTAACTTTATTTTTTAAACTTTTTTTTTTAACTTTAGATTAAAAGTAAATTTTAACTTAAAAAAATATAACAAACAGGCTTTTATTTGATTATGAATTAAGATATTATTTTAATTATAACATTAAAAATAATAATATTAGAAATTTCATTTTTATTATAAAAAAATTATTCTATTAAATTTATATAAGAATAAGTGGATTCTATTTATTTTTATGGGTTTTATAAGAGTTATTTTGTAGGAAAAGTGATTGTGTAATGTTATAGAGATTCATTTTGCGTGCCTTAATTTTTGCTCTTTTTTTGCTTCAAAAAGTGTGAACCCCACAATATGTTGTGTATGTAGGAAATTTTTTTGTGTCATGTTAGATGATAGATGCGAATCCCTACTTTTATATGAATGTAACAAAACAAAAAAAATCTTAGCAACAAAAGCAATTTTTTTTTTTCATGTAATAAACTTGAAAAATTGATGATTTACGTAGATGAATTATTAATATTTAATAATATGAAAAAGGAAAAATCTCTTACATTTATGAGACCAAAATGTTATTTAATAAATTATATGAATATCCATGAAAAGAGAGACCCTCACCCACTCAAATCGTGCCCTACTTTTATGCTTCTTCTTTTTTTTGTGAAGCAATAAGCTTATCTATCTGTGCAGTGTGCATTGCTGCATTGCTGTAACATGCCTGACAGTGACCAAATCATGCGAGTTGCGAAGAAGAGCGAGATGCTAGGCGCTGTTATGTCCAAGCCAAGTTGTGACCTACAGCGAATTCGACCTACCCCATGTGAATATGCTTATTCTTATAGGCGAGAATACGTTCGGTGTTATAGATATATTGAATTTCTGATGTATTTTTTAGGGATGTGCATGGATCTAACCCGGATTTTTTGAAAAACCAGATCGAATTGGTTTAAATGGTTCGGTTCGATTCAAAACTGGTTCGGTTCGGAAGTGGGTGGTTCGGTTCAGTTCAAAACTAGTTCGGTTAGTAAGTGGTTTGGTTCGGTTCGGAACCGGTTCGGGTCGACCCTCTTTTGAAAAGAAAAAATTTAAAAATTTAAAAAATAAAGTTATAAAAATTAATTTGGTTCGGCTTGAAAATGGTTCGGTTCGGAAATGGTTCGGTTTTTAATCCGGTTCTAAAAACCGGTTCGGTTCTCAAACCGGTTCTAAAAACTGGTACGGTTCATGAACTTATTCTTTAAAAACCGTTCGGTTCATGAACTGGTTTTTAAAAATCGGTTATTTTATGGAGCAGTTCGGTTCGGTTCATGATTCGACACAATTTTTTGGTTATTTTGCACCCCGTAGACTATTTTTTACAACACATACCTTATTTTTTATCAAATAATTATTTCATCTGATTTTAAAAAAATTTATTTATTAATAATTTGAAGAAAAAAAAACGCATTATTTTAGGAGTGAAAGACACATTAAAATCATCCGTGCATCCGTAACACGTAACACCGAAGAAACTTTCCTTATAGACATGTTTCTTTAAATATTTAAACATTAAAATCAAGTAATCTTAATTCTTTAAATATTAATATAATTTATCAAACTAATATACAAATATAAATCATTATTATTTATACACATTTTCGTATCTAAAATTGTTATTTTTTTACTATGTGCACACACGTGTTTACGTAAGTTATTCACTAGCTAGCTTATAATGTCAAGTTTGAGCTTGACATATTTATACAATCCAGTCTAAAACTAAGCTTAAGTTTTTTAAGATCACTTTTTTTTTTTGGTAAGCTAAGAATCAGTTTAAATTTAAGTTAAAGTTTAAAACACGTGATTAATTGATAAATCAATAACCCACATTAAAGAGAGAAAAGTCTATAAAGAGAAATAGAGAACTAACATGGTTACTGTTGTAATATTCAAATTTCCCAAAAATAAAAAATATATATATTTTTTTTAAGCTACTAGCACTGATCAGGCAGCGCTGCGTGGAGATTTGAGCCGTTGAACGCTATTTAAGCGCAGATAGCTTGAATATATATATATATATATATATATATATATATATATATGAAGGATATTGTAACAACCAAGTTTGTGTTACTACCAGTCAATCTTACCGTTAGATCGCTTATGTTGATCCAACAGTTATATTTATTTCCATCTTTGTATGGTCATGATTCCCCAAATTTAATATTTTATTTATATTTATTTTCACTTTTGTATGGTCATGATTTCTTATATTTAATGCTTTTACTTTAAATTTAGGGAATCATGACCATATAAAGATGGAAATAAATATAATCGTTAGATCAACATAAGCGATCTAACGGTGAGATTGACTGGTAGTAACATGGTAGTAACACAAACTTGGTTGTTACAATATCCTTCCCCATATATATATATGTTATATAATAATTATAATATAATTGTTAAATAATCAAATATAAATAAATATTAAATATAAAAATAATAATAATAAAATAAATAATAATAATAATAATAATATAGTAATTGATAAATAAATGAATATATGTATATATGTATATGTAAATAAACTACAGAAAATAAATAAAACACTATACATATAAAACACATGACGAAAAATGTTACGGGCCCAAGGAAGAGGATGCTACCAGCTCATCTAAAAGACTACATAGTGGGCTAGAATTGTAAACCACACAGTGTTATGGTAGGGTTAGTGGGCTGGTGATTAATAGTCCATTAATATGTTAATAATATTACTGTGAGAGTGTTGTAAACGTGACTAGTGTGTGTGAAGTGTGACTAGTTGTTTAAAAGTGACAGGAAGTAACAAGAAAAGGATATAGAAAATTTTCACCAAACTCTCTCCTCTCTCTAGCCTCTCTCTATTCTCTCAGATCTCTCTCTTCTCTAACAACTTCTTGTTACATTGGTGCTTTCATCGAGTTTTGATGGCGGAAAACACTAGATTAAGGGATATTGCTCAACAAATCCAAGATCTACAGCTTCAACGTCATTCTGCAGATGAACAATGGACCAATTTTGAAATTAATCATGAACGCCGTCTGGAATCATTGGAGCTCCATCAGACTCAGCGCTTTGAGGAAATGCGTCAGGAGTTCCGTCAGCAGATCCTGGACGTCATGGCTCTTCTACAGTCCAATCAGGGTACTGCTTCAACCAGTAATTCTGGTGCAGGTATCTTGGGCTCGGGTCCTCTTCGTAATTCTGGCCGTCCAATGAAAATGGATTTTCCTAGATTTGGTTCTGGTGATCCTTCTAGCTGGTTGTTTGCTGTTGAAAATTATTTTCGTTTTTATCATGTTCCACCTGATGAGAGATTATTAATGGTTTCTATTAATCTGGATCCACCTGCTGCATGTTGGTTTCAAAACTTATCCGAGAGTAATAACTTGCCTAATTGGACATCTTTTGTCACGGCATTATACCAACGTTTTGGACCCACTGAGTTTGATGATCCGACTATTGCTTTGGCTAAGCTGCAACAATCTACAACAGTGGCTGACTACCAGAATGCCTTTGAGCAGCTTGCTCGTAGGGCTCCGGATTTGCCTCTCACAACTCGTAAGAGTCTATTTCTTGCGGGTTTGAAACCCAAAATCCGCAGATCTGTGCTAATTCATAGACCCGCCACGATGACCGAGGCTTTTGCTTATGCTAAAGTTTACGAAGAGCAATTTCTGGACGACCGCTCGGTTAAGCCGTGGTCTGTGCGTTCAGCTGTGCCCCTCAATTCTGTTAGTCCAACACCCCATCATTCATCTGACAACACTTCCATCATTCGGCCACCCACTTTCACACCTAAACAGATTCCCACATTACCTAATATACCTATTAAAAGACTTTCCCAGGAGGAAATGGCTGCCCGGAGAGAAAAGAATCTTTGTTATAATTGTGATGAGCGTTTTATCCCTGGTCACAAGTGCAAAGGGCGTACTGCCCTTTTGTATTTAGAGGGAATAGAGGATACAACTCCAGACGACGAGGTTGTTCCGCTTCCTACAGTTGAACCATTGCTGGACCCTCCAGCCATTGACCACATACCACAACCTGAAATCAGTTTCAATGCTTTATTTGGCCACCGTTCCAATAATTCCTTTCGCTTGATAGGTTTTCTTTCTGGCCAGCAAATGCAGATCTTAATTGATGGCGGCAGTACACATAATTTTATTACTTTACGCATGGCCTCCCACCTTAAATTGGTTTTGAATGCCATCACACCGTTTAAGGTCCAGGTGGGAAATGGTGATGTATTGCTTTGCTCAGCTTCTTGTCAAGCTATCACACTGACTATTCAGGGCCACCTCTTTGTCATGGACCTATTTGTATTGGATTTAAAGGGTGCAGACTTGGTATTGGGAGTTCAATGGTTGTCTACACTGGGGCCCATTCTCACTGATTATTCTGCTTTTACTATGACCTTCACTTACAATAACTCTAAGGTCATCTTACAAGGCGATGTTACTCTGGGTCCCCAACCGATCACCCCATCCCAGTTGTACAAATTGATGGCACAAGATTCCATTTCGGGCTACTTAATGTGTCTGTCTGGTCCAACTACACTTGCTCCTGCTCAACAGACTGTTGAGGCTATCAATCACCTCTTACAGGAGTTTGCTAATGTTTTTGTTATTCCTTCCAGCTTACCTCCTGACCGCCATTACAACCATCACATTGACTTGGTTCCTCATTCCAAACCGGTTCAGGTACGGCCTTACAGGTACCCTCACTTTCAGAAAAACGAAATTGAGCGTCTGGTTAAGGAAATGTTGGAGGCTGGATTGATTAGACCTAGTCAATCTTGTTTTAGTTCACCAGTTTTGTTAGTCAAAAAGAAAGATGGTACTTGGCGATTTTGTGTGGACTACAGAGCACTTAATGCCATTACTATTAAAAATAAGTTTCCTATACCAACGGTGGACGAATTGATTGATGAACTACATGGCGCTACTATTTTCTCTAAGTTGGATTTACGATCCGGCTATCATCAGGTGCGCATGCACCCTGCAGACATATTTAAAATAGCTTTTCGCACTCACCATGGGCATTTTGAATTTGCTGTGATGCCATTTGGTCTTACGAATGCCCCATCTATGTTTCAAGCTACTATGAATGAGGTTTTCGCTTCATTTCTCCGCAAATTTGTGGTTATTTTTTTTGATGATATACTGGTCTATAGTTGCTCGCTGGCAGACCATCTGTCTCACCTTCATCAGGTGTTATCCATGTTGTGGTCTCATCACTTATTTGCTAAACAATCTAAATGCTCATTTGCCCAATCTTCTATTCAATTTTTGGGTCATGTGATTTCGGGTATGGGTCTCTCTCCGGATCCAGAAAAGTTACAATCAATCCATGAGTGGCCTATCCCAACTACAGCAACACAGATTCGTGCCTTTCTCGGTCTCTCCGGTTACTACAGAAAGTTTATACGACATTATGCTACCATTACTGCCCCGTTGACGGATTTGTTAACCAAGTCGGGTTTCACTTGGTCTCCAACGGCTGCAGATGCCTTTCAGCAACTCAAAGAGAAACTTACTCAGGCTCCTATTCTCCGGTTACCAGACTTCTCGAAACCCTTTACAGTGGAGACAGATGCTTCGGGGATTGGAATTGGGGCCGTATTATTACAAGAGGAGAGACCGTTGGCTTTTTACAGCCGCAAGCTTGCTCCGACGATGCAGGCTAAGTCTACTTATATTCGTGAAATGTATGCAATTACGTCCGCTGTTAGTAAATGGCGGCAATACTTGCTGGGCTCTTCATTTGTGATCCGCACTGATCACAAGAGCCTCCATCACCTGATGAACCAGGTTGTCCAAACACCTGAACAACAAGAGTTTTTGTCCAAGTTATTGGGCTTTGACTACTCCATTGTTTACAAGACTGGAAAAACCAACATAGTGGCTGACAGTCTTTCTCGAATTTCAGAAGCAGCCAGGATTCGTTCCTCACCGCAACTGTTCGCCATTACTGGCCCTGTTCTCAATTATACATCCATCATACAGTCCGAATTACAGTCCGATCCCTATACTAAGCGGATTATTACAGACATGGAGACCAACACGAATACAGAAAAATGAAAAAATTGGAGTTTCCGCAATGGACTTCTGTTCCTCCGTTCTCGTATCTTCATCCCTGCTAATTCCACTCTACTGGAACACATCTTGCATGACATGCACACTTCTCCCCAGGGTGGACATTTGGGTATTTAGGGCACTATCCAGCGTATTAGCAGAAACTTTACCTGGCAAGGCATGAGAAGACAGATTAGCAACTATGTTCAAAGTTGCGAAATTTGCCAGAAAATAAAGCCACCAAATCACCCCCCCTTTGGGTCTATTGCAACCATTACATACCCCTGATTCATTATGGACCAAGTTAACTATGGATTTCGTTACTCACTTACCTCCATCAATGGGACACACAACTGTGTTGGTAGTGGTGGATCGATTCTCTAAGACTGCTCACTTTGTGCCGCTGCCGTCTCATTACTCCGCACCTAAAATTGCAGAACTTTTTTGGAATCATGTGGGAAAACTCCATGGCCTCCCTCAATCCATTGTCTCTGACCGCGACCCCATCTTTTTGAGTGATTTTTGGCGTTCCCTGTTCAAGATGCAAGGAACTCAGTTAAAATTCAGTTCTTCATACCACCCTCAAACGGACGGGCAAACCGAAAGGGTGAATCGTTGCTTAGAAACTTATCTGAGGGCCTTCGTGCACTCTCATCCTTCCTTGTGGTCCAAATTCCTCAGCTGGGCGGAATACCACTATAACACTTCCTTTCACCACTCAACAGGGAGTACGCCTTTTGAGATCATGTTCGAGTATAAACCACTGAATCTCCTGGCTTATTGTCTCGGTGGTTCGAAAAATAAGGCTGTGGATACAACGTTGGGACAGAGGGTCAGTATAATGGCTACCTTGAAAGATAACCTGTACAGAGCACAACAAATTATGAAGGGTCAAGTGGATAAAAGAAGGAAAGATTGGAACTTTACCGTAGGTGAGTTGGTCTTACTTCGTCTCCAACCTTACCGCCAGCTTTCGGTTCACCGCCGTTCGTCCCACAAGCTGTCTCTCTGTTATTTTGGTCCATTTGAAATCCTGGAAAGGATAGGTCCGGTGGCGTATCGACTCCAGCTTCCGACCTCGACAAAGATACACCCGGTCTTCCATATTTCCTTACTACGGCCATTTCGTCCAAGTCGGTCATATAACATCCACCCGTTGCCGGAGCATAACCCTTCTTCCACGCTGTCTCATCGTCCTGTTGCAGTGGTTGCCTCCAGAAGTATTTGGCGTAAAGGACTCATGGTTCCCCAAGTTTTAGTGCAATGGGAGGGACTCGGACCAGAAGAATCTACGTGGGAGGATAAGGTTTCCTTGCTTAATACTGACTTGCTGGTTACAAAGGAGACTAAGGGGACACAAGAGGCAAGACTCCACAACAGGGAGGAAGAGATAGAGCCTCGCACACTACAGGTAGTCACGCAGGAACAAGAAAATGGGGTTCAGAATGACTCTTTGGCGAAGGAAGTAACAGCTACGGAGACTTTGAATGCAAACAACAATTCAGTTTCCCAAATATCTACTTCCAAGGCTTTCGCACAGCATCTGGGTGAGTCCCAAGATGATCCAACGGTTCCCCATGCTTTGACAGAGTCGGCATCCTGCCAGCCTTTAGATGCACATCACACGCGGCTTGGACAGTCCCAAGGAGATCCAACGGCTACCCACGCGTTGGCAGTGTTGGCAGAATGCCAGCCGTCCGATTCATATCTGTCCCCTCGCGTGCCGCGCCAAAACGTGTCTGCCACGCCACTGATGTCCCCTCGCTTGCCGTGCCAAAACGTGTCTGCCACGCCACTGATGACAACCGTTGTTCCATTCGAGGTGTTGGGCCTCACTCCATCGATTGCCTCGAGTTCTGATCCAGCCATCGTGGACGATGGCCCATTTGCAACAACGGGTAATGTAACCGGCCCAAGAAAGAGGAACGTACCAGCTTATCTGAAAGACTACATAGTGGGTTAGAAATGTAAACAACACAGTGTTATTGTAGTGGTTAGTGGACTGGTGATTAAATAGCCCCATTAATATGTTAGTATTATTGTTGTGAGTGTGTTGTAAACGTGACTAGTGTGTTGTAAACGTGACTAGTTGTTTAAAGTGAGGAGGAGTAACAAGAAAATGGATATAGAAAATTTTCACCAAACTCTCTTCTCTCTCTATTATCTCAGATCTATCTCTTCTCTCTTTTCCCTAACAACTTCTTGTTACAACCGTTGATGGACGGAAATCAACGATTAGGATTTAAAATGATATAAGGTTATATCCTTTAAAATGATAGATGTTTTTTCCATAAAATAAATAAACCAGACTTTTTAGAAAAGTTTATTTAAAAGTAGATTATAGACTTTCTTTTATGGGTTTGTTTTTTCTGATGTTACTTTAGATAACTTTATCTAATGTTCATCAAAACAATGTCGTTTTGGGACGGAAATCATGTTATTTTTGTAATTTTAATTTATTTCAGGGTTATAACAGTCTTTATCACTCTAATTTTTTAATTTTTCAACTCCAAAATGACGTCGTTTCGATGAACATTAGATAAAGTTATCTAAAGTAACATCAGAAACTTTTTCCCTTCTTTTATATCGAGCCTATAAGCTTACAAATTGATCTATATTATTTTATTTATTTTAAATAATAAAATAATATTCTTTTAATTATTAAATGGCTAATAAGCTTAAATGGGTGAAGAGGCTAAGGTCAAAGTTTTAAATATAGGTTAATCCATATTTATAATTTATATATACACTAACTAATAAACCTAATCAAATTCTAAAATATTTTATGGGAAGAGTAATATTGACAAATATTTTTCTTACAAACTTATAAACTACACTACGTCTGATCAGTCAAACTCATACACCCATGATTGAAGTATGACTGGTCAAACTTAGTGCAATTTGTAAGTTTGTAAAAAAAAGTTATCAATATAACTCCTTTCATATTTTATATAAGGGTTTATCATTTAACATTACCACAAAAAATTTCCTACACACACCACATTTTGTGGGGCTCACAGCAAAAAAAACTTTGGCATGTAAAACGAAACTCTATAACATAACACAATTACTTTTCGTGCAACATTACTCTTATAAAACCCCTTATATAAATTTAATCTATTCAATTATGAGGTTTGTTTTTCTCATGTTGCATGAGAAAACAAATCCTTCCTACACACACCATAAAAGGTATGCCATTCATTTTTTATTTTTTTTTAAATAAGTGAGACTCACACTTAATGTATCTATGATATGAGGTTACAATTTTGCCAATGAGATTTATTTTTCCCTTCAATTATTGATTCTGCAACTATTATTCACGTACTTGTGCCTTGATAATGAGTTTGTCATGTACTGGTATAAGGATGTCCACGTGTCAAATAACCGGAGATCGTTACTTGTCACACCGACTCTCGCACCGACTCATTCCTTCTCATGAAAGCAAAATCCGACAAAGAAATAAAGTTGCCAGCGCTGCATAAGTGCCTAAAAAAGAGGACAGGAAATATTATATTTATCACTATTTTTTTCATTATATTTTATTATTATTTAAATTAGATAAAAATATTTATTTTTTAAATAACACAACTTTTGTCATTTAATTTTCATAAAGAGATGAAACACACACCTTTATGATTTTTTTGTCCACCCTCTCTCTTTTAATCTATCTATTTTTCTCATTTTAAATAATATAATTTTATATTTTTTAAAATGATACACACTATACTCTTAAAATTAAATGATGATACTATAACCTATATCAAAAAAATATGTAACCTCGTGAATTTCTGCAAAGATTGATAAATTGCTCTAAAGTGATGGGATAGATTTTATGCTCAATGATAATTTTTTGGTTCTCGGGAAAAATAGGCATTACAAACTTAATCACTTCATCTAACCGACTAACCCTATATAATAATTAGGATATTAATTTGTCCGAAGAAAACTTTCCCTGCTTACACAAAACCTTATGGGCCATTTATATATGGGTTTTAAAAGAATTATGTTATACGAAAATTGATTGATTGTGGTATGTTATAACGATTCATTTTACGTATCAAAATTTTTTTTTTTGCTGCAGGCTCGACAAAATATTATATGTGTAGGAAATTTTATGTGATCATGTTAAATGATAGATGATATATATATATATATATATATATATATATATATATATATATATATATATAAAGCTTATGGGCCACTTAAAAAATAAAAAATAAAAACAAAAGTAGCGTATTTTTTATATTTCTGCAGGAGATATGTTTTTCTTTTTGTAAAAGGAGAAAAATATACCCCATGATAATTTTCAGTTTTCCTTTTTTGAAAAAAACTTATTTGATATACTTTTCTGTTTATTTGAATATCACTCGTCTCTTTTTAAATACAAATTTTATTATCTCTTTCAATTTTTCAATAAATTTTATATATTTTAAATATATATCTTACTCATAATCAATGTAAATGTAAAATTTGGTAAATAAAAAAAATATTTCGTAAAAAAGAAAAACAAATAAGTTTATTTTAATTTTTTTTTTACATTTATAGTATATGCAAATTGCGCACACACACACACACAAACAAATTAAAGCTACAAAAACTGTAATTAATTAAGATTTCTTAAATTCCCATTACACACTATCGGTGAGTTCATAGTTTTACCTAAACGATAATTATAAAAGAATTTGTAAATAAAAAATTTACAAATATAATTTATCCTTATTTTTAAATTGAGATATTATGTTACGTGCTTAAAAAAATTAATTTTCACAATAATTATATATGAGATTAATATTATTATGCTGTAAGAAATAACTTTATCTCTTACATATATACATAGGACCATGTGAGATCATTTGAAAAAAAAGAAAGAGAATAAAAAAGATGGGTTTTATATTTCTCATGTTAAATGAGAATTGAAATCTCATGTTGTAGAGATAAAAAGCATGTGGGACCCATGTGTTAGAAAAAATTAGATGTAGGACCCATGTCAGCACGGAAATCGAAGGGTGTGTATGAAAGTTTGAATTCTCATGTTAAATGAGAAATATAAAACCCAAAAAAGATATACTAACATTTTTCTATGTATAAAAGAGATAATATTATCTACTACAACATAAAAAGTACTGACTACATTAAAAAAACACTAATTTGATGATGGGAAAACATTTTCTCATGTTGTATAAGAATTGAATTCTCATATTTGTGACCCTTTGATTTGCATGAAATTTTTTTCTTTTCTTTTTCTTTTTTAATAAATGTGGGGTTCACCACCAATTGAGTCACAACATGAGAAAATCAAACCCCTTTAATGATATAATGACATGACAATACATGGTTATATGAAAAGAGATGCCTACCTGCCTTCACTTCTTTTAGGGTTATATTTATCACCTTTTACATAAGATAACTAAATTTCTTACACACACAAAAGCTAGGTGGGTCCCACTTCTTTTTTTCTCCCTCCTCTTACCTATGGTCCCACTTGCATTCTTTTTCTATCACATAAGATAAATATTTTCTTACAACATAAACTATTTCCCCTTCTTTTATCCTATTCAATCAAACAAGTACAACTTAATTTTTTTTATCATGATGATGTGATATTTTCTCTCTCTTTTTTAGGATATAAAAAAAAGGATTTTATATTTCTCATGTTAAATGAGAATTGAAATCCCATGTTGTAGAGATAAAAAGCATGTGAAATCCATGTGTTAGAAAAAATTAGATGTAGACCCATGTCAGCACGGAAATCAAAGGGAGTGTAGGAAAGTTTGAATTCTCATGTTAAATGAGAAATATAAAACCCATAAAAAATGCTATAATAAGTAAATTTAAATAAAATTACAATGGGTTGAATTCATTAATTTTTTTTTCATAAACTCATTAATTTAATTTTAACTTACTATTATTGTTTCTTAACCACACATTATTATAGCATTATTGGAACAAGGAGGGGCTCTAACACTCCATTACATATATTCATACTCTCTCCCAAATATTTTCAAATTTTTAAAGTTAATTACGTTAAGCGGTCTTTAGAATAATTTTTAAAATCTTTGTAATTATATTTAAGTGAATGGAATTAACATTCTATCTATATTTTTTTATACTTATTTTATATACTCATCTCCAATACCGTTAATTAACTTTTATATTTCTTCTCTCCTTTTGTGATTTTGATTCAATAATAGAGTTGGAGATGAATAGATATGGTAGACATAAAAAAAATGTAGGTTTAATATATTATCCCTTAAACGAATTTTAATGAAATTATTGTGGGATTATAATTTTTTATATATCTGGAGATAAAATATTTCATATTACACTCATAAACTTAAATGAGTCCCATTAAGGCTAATATTTCTCAATTATTATAACATGACAACCGACATGACTTTTGGAATCACTTCGGACCAATGTAGAAATTCATTCGGCAACCATTTAAGTTTCTACTTATTCGCAATTATTAGGGTTCGTTGGGATAAATAGTGTTGTTCATGGGGAGGCCCGTGTGCGTGAGGTATTTATTGTAGAAAATATAAGTATTATGTTCTAGGAATAAATTTTTTTATCCTGTAATCATTTTTTTTTTTGATAAACACCTGTAATCATTTTTTAATTATATATAAAGGGTAGTATATAATTAAAATATTAAAGTTGCTAACATAGAAAAAAATTAATTTTATAACTATGTATTATCAGTTAAAAATAATTAGAGTATATCGACCAACATAACATCCAACCGACCCTTTAATGTTTCTATAAATGGTTTTATGAGTATAATGTTGCAGAATATAAGAAAATTTTCCTACCCTTACAATAAAGAAGAGAGAGAAAGTGGAATGATAAAAGAGAAAAAAAAATATGTGGACCTCATCTCTTAATTGTGTGTAGGAAAGTTTTATTGGATTATGTAATATGTTACTAATAAAATCCTTCTATAAATATCCACGAAAGCGCCCATTACGTAGATGACTAAACTGTCGGACACGGCACGCCACATGCATCATCACCAAACTTTGTTGCTGTGCGCTAATGAACTTAGTCTCTTTATCGAATTTTACTTTGCTCCAAGTTTGCACTAACAATCTAAATTTGGTTAAATTATGCTGTAAATCTTCAAATTTCTTAAATGGGTTGGGTTCGCCGGTTCGGTGAATCTCTTATATTTTTAGTGTAGTTGGGCTAGCTGTTTGGAGTGTTACTTTCCTGGGATTGGAGGCAAACTGTAGTCAGTAAAGATTTGTTAAATACCCAATTTTAGATTATCGATGCATAAGTTAATTTTAACCTTATCACCAATTAGTCCGGGAAACTTAGAGAAAAGTTATATTTTTTTTTTTTGTTATCATCAAATTTTAATTGTTAATTTTCATTAATTTAACGACTATAATTTATTAAAAATTAATAATTAATTAATAAATGTGACCCAATAAATTATAATCATTAGATTGAAGAAAATTAATGATTAAAATTTAATAGTAAGAGGTAGTAAAAAAATAATAATATTCCCCACCCCATAACAAATATATTTATTAAAATTAGATTACCAATATATATATATATATGTATATATATATTAAAATTTACAATTAATTCTGTATGAAACAATAATGGAGCAACTCTAATAATAATATCTTATTAGGCTTTTATTCTAAAACCATATAATGGACTCGTTAGCTTATTTTTATCCACCAAATATACCCGTGCCAGGGAGTGAATTTATAGTGGTCCGGGACGACCACAAAGTATTGGGTGGGACTGAGATAAGAGAAAGAGAGAAAAAGTTGAGGAGAGAGAAGAGAAAATAAATAAATAAATAATACATGTGTCAATTTTTGAGTGGAAAGACCACGGTGGTCCAGGAGCATATTAAAAAATTCCCCAGGCCATAATAGTGTACCTAACTGAGTTGACATGAGCATTGCATTTTCTCTCCGAAAGATGTACGTCTCTCTCTCTTTTCCCCCTTTAATAAACGCCCTTCTTTCTATCATTTATGAAACGGAAAAACTGTAAAGTTCTTATATAACTATTTTCAAAACTCTTGTACTGAAGTTTTTGTATTTCTCTGGTTAAGTATGCTATATTCATTGTGTATCAATGGAAATTGAACGCATACTGAGAAAGGAACTTCCATAAGGAAGGAATTTCAGACAGCATAACCAGAGGAGGAAGGCAGTGTTGTGGAAACAACACTGCTGGTTGCCTTAAGAATAAGGGACCACCTCGTTCACTAAAGGTTCTGTGCTAAGTAATCGTTGGAGTCAAAGGAGCCATAGGAATATGAAAACTTGTGAGTCATTTAGTCCATGAGCTGAGGAATGAGAGTTGGCAGTGAAAAGACCTGAACAAACGCAAAATGCTTAAGTCCTGAGTGGAGAATATAGCTATTTAAGAATGGAAGAGTGGATTTGTTCCTTGTGTTAAAACTGTTTTAAACCCTTAATACCGTTGTCTCTTAAACATTGTTATTACTATTATTATTTTTGCTTTATTCAATCTTGTATCTACAAATCTCTAATGAAAATTGTCGTTCCTTCTCTCATTAAGAAGGATTTCATATATAACGACGCGAGGAGCTGTTTGCTGTCAGATCGATCCTACTATTTTTTAGGAACGTTGTCAAGACAGTAGGGAACGTTTGACCAAATGGGTCAATTACTAACTTTTCTTTTCATTTTCATTCTTTTTAAAATAGTTTAAGGCATTAATTAGAGTACTATTCTTGTGGGAACGATAATCTGGGCATTAATAGTCCCATTTATTACTTGATGCGTGCACTTGCGCACTTGGGTTAAAGTCAAGAGAACAAATGTGTTTTTTCTTGATGAACTAAAGTAAAGGAACGTCCTTCATACTAATATTTTAAGCAACCAACATGTTCACACCCAACATCTTCCACCCCCCTCAAGAAGTGTTTAAGGTAAGAAAGTGTGATTTTCTTTGAATTTCTTGGTTTATGGATTATGATTCATGTTATGATAGAGGGTTTTTATGATTTAGGGTTTGGGTATTGAAATTTGTAAGTTGTTTCTTGGGGAAAAGTGTGAAGGAATGATTTTAGATCATGGGTAAATGTTGAAACAACCATAACACCCATTTTAGGATTTAGGGGCATGAATAATTTAGGGGTTTTAATATTTGAGATTGATGGTTTTTTATATGTATTTTTTATAGGAGTATTGAATTTGGTAATGGTTTGATGGATGATCAACCATTGGAACCCTCATTGGGTTAGGACTTTGATTCTTGAAATTTCAAGAAAAAAGGGTGTAAGAACCCGCACCGCTAATTAAGGTAATTAGTGAATTAATTATGATAATTAGGAAATAATTCCATAATTGACCCTAATAATTATTAATGGGCTTAGATAATTATATTGAGTGAGTAAAAATGCTGAAAGTCTCTTTTCGGAAGAAAAGCGCAGATACCGGTTCTGCTACTCGGTATAAATGCGTACCGGAAAAGTATCCCGGAAAATTATAACGAATGCATGATAATTACTAGAATATTATGTAGGACTTGTAAAACAAGTTTCAAGTCAAAATGACGTAATCTGATGCCAGAACTGATACTGGCTATGGAAAAGCGCGTACCGGAAAGGTGCTCCGAAAAATAAAATAAAAATATGACAAATCTTAGAAAAATGCGTAGGTCTAGAATCCGAAGTTTGGGATCAATATCTTTTACTTTGCGATTAAGGCTAATACTGTGCGATTAGTGGCTTGTGCCTATAAATAGGCACATTAGCACAAAACCCTAGGCATTTTAATATTCCTACGTTGGGGGTTTTGTTGCTGCAGCTGCCACTTCTCTTTTCTTCTTCTTCTTCTTCTTCTTCTTCTTCTTCTTCTTCTTCTCTTTTTCTTCCTTCTTCTTTCCTTAGCCAAGTGATCACCTTTCATGCTTGTTTAGACATTTGTGAAGGTGAGAGTTAATCTTGGGGCTGCATTGTGGCCATCATTCTGAGTGGAGAGGTAGTTAGTGAGCATGAGTTTGAAGCTTTAGTAATGGCTACTTTGTGGTAGTCATTGTGAGCTTCAAAGTGCCTTCTTGTGGTGCAAGAACCCACCTTGAAGTGCCATTTTCGTGCTCCTACTTAGGCTGAGTGTGAGGAACCTTGGGAGAGCTCCAGGAGCACAACTTGCCTCTGTTTTGAACCTTGGTAAGTTACCTCACTATGATCATGAGTTTATGATGCTTAAAGATGATGTCTTGGCCATGTTTAATGAGTAAACAAGAGGGTAAAAGGTATATGAACCTAAAATGAACTAAAGATGCATGCTTTAACGTGTACATGTATTAAAAGTTGGACCTTTGGGATGGATATTCACGAAATGCAGAAACTGCATTCTGTCGTGAGATATCCGGATATTTGTCGAACAGATATCCGGATATTTGTCGAACAGATATCCGGATATCAGTATCCGGATATGGTATCCGGATATTGATATCCGGATATGGGATCTGGGTATCCGGATATGACATATCCGGATATGTCCAGTGTGATATCCGGATATGGCATATCCGGATATGTTCTTCAAGATATCCGGATATCCTGGGTTCTGCGCAGACAGTAGCTTTACTGTATGAACAGTAAGCTATTGGGTGTGTGTGGACCCTAGTTTAAGGAAGTTGAACTTCTGTAATGAATGGACTAAGTCAGAATCATATGATTAAGGGCTTATGGCTTGTTGGAAGCCTTAAGACGTAAAACGTAAAGGAAAGGCGTAGTCTTTAAGTTGTATGCTTGAGTGGTTGGACTAGTGAGTGGTTGGAAAGGCGTAGTCTTTAAGGCGTAGTCTTTAAGACGTAAAATGGTCCATATCAGATTGTGATACTGCTGTTTGTGGACTAGTGAGTGGTTGGACTCTTGGCTTGGATAGCTAGCTTGCAAGGTAAGCTTTCGTGTCCTCGGTTTAGCCATTTTGATGTTCCACCATGTCCCATGGGGATGGGTTTATGCATGCTGTGTTACATGCTTTGATTATTTTGGAAATGCTGTTGAGCTGTTTATATGTAATGAGCTATTATGATATGCATGTGGTGTCCACCTAGACGGCAATCCTGAGTATGTAGTACATACAAGATGGAGAAGCATGTGGGTGAGGTGCAGGTAGTATCCATGTACTCATGTAGGCATAGACGTATTCCTACATTTCTCTGGCCAGTAGATTTGAAAGCACACATGACATGAATAATTGCTGCATCGCATGATTTTAGAACTTATACTGTAATACTGTTTTTAGAACTTATATTACACATGTAAGTGAGCTTGGGGTGGAGAATCCTTGAGGACCCCTTGTCTTACTGAGATTTCTTGTTAGAGATCTCACCCCACGTTTGGGGACGCTTATTTCAGGATCAGGTAATGTTGAGGGCTCAGGTGGCAGGAGGCCAGAGTTGAGCTGATTGATGATATGCTGACTGCTGTTGTGCTATTTCTACTGTTGTTTATGTTTTCTGCTTTAATTATGTTAAGCTTATGTTGAGACTATTTGTGGGCATTGTTGCCTTATTTGGTGAGCATGGGGTTTGTCCATGCCACATGATTGTTATCGTCTTATTAAATTAATGTTGTAATTAAAGTATCAGGATTTTGACCCAGGCTACTTGTGTAGACCTGTGGCTTTAGATACTCACCTTATATATATGTACGAGGTATTCAGTTAGTTGTCTTGCAATTTACATACAGGCAGTATTTTTATGAAAATGATTAAGTAATCAAGTTGGTTAAGTTAATGACGTCATAATTGAATTAAAGAAAAAGTTATTCCGCATTTTAATTAAGCGTGGCATAATACGGTAGTGTGTTAACAGACCGGCTTAACACGGGCTGTTACAAAGGGTAAGTTCAAAAATTCCACTAATTGGTAAACTAAACTAAATGATTTAATGATTGTTGTATATTTGTGAATTGATTGATGAATTTATCTCCTTTGGTTAGGTTGTCACTTGGTGACTTTGTGCGATATTTCCTATTTGGGGAACCAAAGGAAAGTGTCGAAGGTTTTTACTTCAAGAGGTAAACTCTTGAACCATGGGACTAGTCCCATATGATGTTTCACCATACTCCATTGGAGTAATGGTTGATGATGAATGTGCATTGTAGTATTAGAATATAGTATAATGCATGATTTAAGAAAGTATGATTTATGTGTGAATACATGATTTAAAGGATTATCTGGCTAATAGAATGTATATATGGACTTTCTTTGAAGCCAGCCCATTGAGGACCTTCTTATGGTTAACACCTAAGAGAAATAGCCCTAGACGATCTCTCTTGAAAGTGCCATATGAGTATGGAATTCCCTTGGAGCTAGCCCTTTGAGGAGGATCCTTGTGGTAGATACCTAAGAAAAATAGTCCAAAGAGGATCTCTCTTGGAAGTGCCATATGAGATTTGTATGAAAAATAATATGACATTCTTGTTTTAGTACTTATGCACAGGAAGTGAACTTAAAGGTGGATTGATCCTCCAAAAACCTTTAGTTTATTGAGATTTTTACTCACCCCATTTTGAGGAAATATATTCCAGGACCTCAAGAATGAGAAGCTAGTGCTAATAAAGGAAAAGAGCATTCCTAGTCCCTTTGGAAGCATTTTGATGATATTTGGCATATTAGAGAGCTTTTATCGAACCATGTGCTTAGAAAGGAATTGTATTATTGGTTAACAACTTGTAATTATGATATATATAATCTCATTTGAGCTTGAGCATCACATTTTGAAATTCAAGTGCCAAAAGCTATATATATGAGATTTATGACATTTTACCTTTGATTTCAAGTATGAGATGAAAGTAATCTGGCCTTTGAAGGCCGATGCATGTAAGGTGTAAAACAAAAATTTTACTGCGGAATGCACACATAGGTTCATGCTTTAAGACAGCATGATGTTACCTTGTTTTTTGGCCTGATCAGTCAGGGAGATCAGATGTCAGGCTTGAAGGGTTCAAACCCTCTAATGGTGATCCACACCACCGTTCGTCAATGATGCAAGAACCCTTTCTTGAAAGCCACCAGATGAACACCACAGTGAGGCTTGCTATGCGCACAAGTGGTGAAGGTGGAGGCTAGGTATTCTGTTTGGAAAGGTGTAGTGAGCTACCCTACAGAATGGTGCATAGATGGAGGAGAGTTGGCTAGGTTTTCACAAAAAAAACTAAGGTGAGGAACAAGTCATGTTATATGCGCACACTTGGAGAGGAGGAGGAAATTAAATCATTCAAAATGAAAAACAAACTTTCAAATCTCTTTGAAATTTGCGCATAGAACAGTAAGATAAGGTGGAGCTGTTGCAAAACTAACTTTGCCAACAACCTCCAATCTTATCGACATGAAATTAAGTTCAAAATAATTTAAACTTAAATTCATAAACTATCATATAGTATATACTTCTCATGCACATAATTCAGCCCTAGAAGGGGTCCAAATATATTGAGTAGTTGCATTCAAAATTTGAATCAACTCACCCACTGATTCCCTCAACCACCAAATCTGAATGGAGGTTTGTTTTAAGTGATAAGATGACATTCTTATCACCTAAAACTTGCGCACCAAACAGCCAAGGAAGTGCCTCCAAAGATGCTTCTTGATCCAAGGAATATGCTCCAATAAGATCCTGTCTTATCCTTTTGTTATGAAACAACTTTTCAAAACCAATTCAAATTCGAATTCAAACACTTGAATTCAAACGTTCAAACATTCAAATTCCAAATTCAAAATTCAAAATTTCAAATTTCAAATTCAAAATTCGAATTTCAAAATTCAAATCCAAATTCAAATTTCAAAATTCAAATTTCAAATTTCAAATTCAAAATTCGAATTTCGAAATTCAAATTCTAAATTCAAATTTCAAAATTCAAAATTCAAATTCAAAATTCGAAATTCAAATATTTGATTATTAATTTAACTAATTAAATTAATTAGTAATGGCTTGGACTATCCAAGCCCATTACTAAACTCCATGCACCACCCACCCATTTAGGTGGGCTTCCAAACAGCTTCTTGGGCTAATAACCATTATTAGGCCCAATACCTTTAAAGCTAGTCCATCATGACTACAAGGTGTTAGTGTGTGACCCATTAGGTCCAACTTAGCTTCTGACATAACTGGGCTTGGGCCCAACAAGCCCACAACCCAATTAATGACAACACAGAGCACTAGCAATGCTTTGTTGCCCCAGAACTAGTCAGATTAATGACTTGATCAACCTATTGCACATATTTGGTTACCGTATGTATTTCCCTTCGTCTCGGTTATCTTCCCATTAACCTAGGGTAAGAAAATGTATCAACCCCTGCGGTTTAGGGTAAGCTTTATTCGAAATAGGGAATCTTCAATTTACTGACTCTAAAGGCAGATCATCTCATGATCTCTTTTACTATGCATAGATTCCCGAGTCCCTGTAAATGTCATCCCGATTTCTCCGGTTTACAGATAACCTAACCTCACACAAAGATTTGACGAATTCCTTCAGCTTATTACCCTAGCCCTGTGCCCTTTAAGGACACGCCCAACAGTATACCTATGAGTCTCCATGTTTCAGGCAGACGAGGCATACAATCAAAACATGCCTTCAAGAACACAGTCTAGGTAATAACTTCTGGTCTAAGGAAAGACATACTCAAACATAAAGAGATTACTCTAATGACACTATCTGTGAGATTTCCTCATAGAGTCTCTTTTGGGTCTGTTCAGTGCGAGCTATACTCTTATAGGTCCACCCACGACTTTAGCTAAGATATCTCCATATCTGCAGCTCATGAGGTCTTTACCTTGTATCCATATACAAGTAGATAAGTCGTACTAGTCTTTACTCGAGATCACTGATCCCCAAACTCAGTGTCTCTAGACTAGGAACATATAATTAGGAATAGACATGCAATATCCTTGAATCCTCATGATCGTGATCTCATCACAGATACTCAAGAGATACCTGTTCTGTTCCAAGGGGTTTATCCAATTCGTTCATATAATATTAACAGTAATATCGAGACACAATATGAAACTGAATAAATAGTGCTTTCATTTATTTGCGACAAAGAAAGTTCTACATCTAGTGTCCTTTATTTTATCAAAAGATTGTCTCTAGGACACCCATATGCTAACATGAGAATATATAAGGATGTTATGATATAGAATTGATGGCTTGATGCCAAACTTGATAATTCAATGAATGAAAAAAGTATTTTATATCAATGAATCTGTAATGCATGAGAGATGGTCAATCAGGTGTTAAATGAGTCTTAGAGGCATCATTTTTTAGCCAAAATACAACAAGAGCTATTATTTTTAGTATTCTAGGCTTGTTCGTTGGCTTTGCTCGCTTCAACAAGGAGAACAAGGGAAAAAGTCACCCTCTCGGTTTGCTCGCTCCAGCTAGCATCTCAACCAACAGAATTGGGAAAAAGTCATTATATGGACTTGCTCAAAGACTTTGCTGGCTAGAGTGAGAACCCCAGCAAGCAGAGTCGGGAAAATCACACATACCGCAATAAAATGCGCAAATCTTGAGTTATAGATCTCCAAATTTAGTGAGCCTTAAAGCTATGTAAAGCTAACTTAAAGATTTATAACCTTATAAAATCTTAGGGCCTATGGATAAAGTGATAAATCATGGTTCTGTTTAAAAGTTTTTTTCCTTCACTCTGAAAGTTCGGTTTTAAGTAGTTATTTTGTGAGTTGTATAACCCTAGCTATACCCAACCAAATGTCTCATATAATACCTTGTTGGAAAATTTGAGATGTTTGGTTTAACATAGTAAAATATTAGAAATGATGGTTGAGCCATGAAATAATGAATTAAATAAGTGAATGTCTGAACTATATATAGTATGAATGCTTTAAGTTGAGTTTAATGCCATATTTAAGATAAGAAAAAGTTAACTCACCTTTTTGAAGAAGAATAATTGTTTAAGTTACAAGCATAGGTGATTAAGTAAAGCAATTTCATTATTGATTTCTTGATTATTCTTGCTACACTAAACACCATAATGATTAATACACCAGGATATACATGGTGTGTTACAAATTCATTAAAATAAAAAATAAAAAAAATTAATAACACGAGTTCAATGAACTGTAATTAATACTTTAGTCTTTTTACAAAAAGACCAAACAACAAATATGGAAGTGTAAGATATCTTTCATTGAGAATCAAGGGGGTCACAAAAATAAGATACTTTTTTTTTATTTTTGTTGAAAGTAAGAATGATAAGTGTTATGGACACAGTTATGGACCCATATAAAGGGCCCATTAAATAATAGGCCAACAAGGGGCAATCCAAGATCTAAATAAGCAATGACTCAGATAGATAACCATCAAGGATGTTTGTCCGACAACACAACGACAACTCAGCAAATAGGCCAGGGCCCCAATCAGAGGCACCAAAGGCCAATCCACGCTACCCACAGGTAACCTCTATAAGTACGAGGTAAACCCTAAAGGTACGTTACGCTCTCTCTCTTACTGTTATGCTGTCACTGTGCGACACACACACACACCTCATTTGGCTAACGCCGTTATAGTATTCTGTGCACAGTGATCTGCTTGGCTCAAGGGTATCTCCCTCATAGATATCTTGGAGAGGGCACTAGATCCAAGATAAGCGTACCAGCCTATTGGGCTGGACATCTCTGTCCCAAGGACAGAACATTGACGCCATCTGTGGGGAATTTCTTCTTGGAATTTCGAAGATCCCACCAACCTGAAAAGGATGGAAATCCAAACAAGAAGCAGTAGCCAGCATCTACCCCAGAATAAGAACCAACCGCTGGATCCAGTTCTGAAGGCGGTGAATCCACCTCAGAACAGGGTAGGAAACAACGTGGACTATGACCACGTTCAGGTTGAGGATGACATCTCAGACACAGGATATACTCCAGCGCGTCGAGATAGGGGGGCTGATTCGACTATGGCTCCGATAAGAAGCAACCCTCTCCAGCACCCAGGAGATCTGGCTGCGCGTATCGCCCAAACGACCGATCCAGATACTCGGTTGGCCAACAATGCATTCGCTGCGATCATGACACGAATCACAGAATTGGAAACTCGTAATAACCTACAACGACAGTAGGATTTTCAGGGCTATACGGGAGGAAAATAGTAGAAGAATGCGAGACTTGGAACAACGCTTCATACAACTGAATGAACCAGGGACGATAGAAATTGAAGGCCAACCTGCCAATGGCCGAGAAGGAACCCCGAAACCTGATTCTGCCGAACCTGGTTCCCGCCATGGGAAATCATGAAAGGCCAACCCGGCCAATGCGGAAAACCCGAACCAGGGAAACCAAGATGCTCAAAATCATCTAGCGCAAGTTAACGGCCAGGAGGGTCGGGTAAGACTCATCTTGACCAGAATGATCAGAACATCCAAGGATGAGCAGAACCCGAAAGGTACAGAAGGAAGTACAGCAGGGGGCATTAAAACAACAGCCCTTTTACTAGCGAAACACTGAATTCTCCCTTCCCTAAGGACTTTGACTCGGCACGATTGCCAAAATATGATGGGAGTCAAGACCCACAAGTCCACATAGATGCTTTCGACATGGATATGTAAATCCGAGGGATTGATGAACCCCTCATATCCCAAATATTTACCATAACTCTAACTGGGGCAACACGGGCATGGTTTTCAACTCTTCCTGCTAATTCCATCGGATCATTTGAGGAATTCGGATAGAAATTCCTCTTAGACTTTGCAACCAGCAAAAAGCATCCTAAATCCGAGTTCGCTCTTGGAAAGATTCGACAGCAACCCGGAGAAACTCTTCAAAAGTACCTTAACCGGTTCAAGGATGCCGCATCGCAGGTCCCAGGGCTGCAAGAGAATGTCCATGTACACCTAATCGTGGCGGGTTTGGATGGTGCATCCAGGCTAGCCAAGTCGGTCTATAAGGACCCGGTGCGGACGCTGGAGGAATTCAGAACTCGTTCGAAGAAATATCTCGAACTGGAGCAAATTGAGATTGCAAATGCACAATTGGAGGAGGGCAAAAGAGTTGGCCCGAGAAGGAGGAGCCCAGCCCCAAAAGGAAAAGAGCGAGTAGACAACAAGAAAAAAGATCCTCGTGCCAGAATTCCCGACATGAGGGATCGAGTTAGGAGATATGATAAGTATACTCCATTGAATGCATCACGCTCCCAAATCTGGAGGGGAGTAGCAATGATGGAAATGAAGAAGGTGGACAGACCCCGGCCCATATTTGACATAGGAGGTCTGGATAAGTCCAAATATTGTGCTTTCCATGATGGATTGGGTCACACAACTGATCAATGCTGGGACCTCCGAGACGCTGTGGAGAAATTTGTGAGGGATGTACGATTGCGTCAATACGTGATCAAAATCCAAGGGTCCAAAAACAACAAAAGAAAGTCAAGAAATAAAAAGAGAAGTAAAAGCCTGGCTCCTAAAAAGAAGAGTAAAGATGAAAGGGACCGCAAAGATGATCCCAACTTCGACGAGTTCCCGGAAGCGGAATTTGATTGCAACGTAATCAGCGGAGCCTTTGGGGGAGGGGGCGACACTGTAAGTGCGAGAAGGAAATACCTGAAAGAGGTCATTTCAATTCGGGACCATCCTAAATTCAAAGAAGACTCAAGCAAACCAGAAACTCCTTTGCTGTATTTTACAAAGGAAGACATGCATGGTGTGTTGCCAGGGCATATTGATGGACTAGTCATCGCTGGAACCCTGGTAAACTGTCGGGTTAAAAAGATTTTTGTTGATACAGGGAGTAGTGCCGACATCATACTATGAAACTCTTTCAAAAAGATGAACCTAGATGAAGAGGACCCCAAACCTTGCAAAACAACATTGATAGCTTTTAACGGAGAGCATGCACCTCCTAAAGGCTACATAGATCTCAGGTTGACCCTGGGAACCAAAGAAGCGTTCAAGTCAGAAATAGTGAGGTTTATAGTGGCCGATTTCCCATCTGAATACAATATAATCCCCAGAAGGCCAACTATACACAATGGGACATGCTGGTCTCCATAAAACACCAAAAGATAAAGATGCTAAGCAGTAAGGATGAAGTAATTACTGTATGTGGGGATGAAAAGGAGTCCAGGGGATGCTATTTTGACACCGTCAAAGATAGTGCAGATGGACATACAGGCCCACCCTGAATTCATGCTGGGGATAAGCAAGGCAAAATATAGCTCCTCAACACTCCACGAATCCTGTTAATGTGGTTGAACTCGACATGAGAGAAGAAACAATACCGAGACCCGAACCTGATGGAAGACCTATTGCTGGGAAAAGAACTCGGTCAACTTACCAGGATTGGTAAGACCATAGATCCCCAAATCAAAGAAGAATTGGCCAATTTCCTCAAAAGCAACTCGGATGTGTTCGCTTGGAAGTCGTCCGAGATCCCAGGCGTCGATCCGGCATTCTGCTGCCACAAGTTGGCCGTCTACCCAGGATCCATGCCATTTTCTCAAAAGCAAAGAAAGTTGGGACCCGAAAGAAAACAAGTTCTAGAAGGACACGTCAAAGAACTTTTAGATGCCGGGTTCATTCGGGAAATACAATACACGACATGGCTGGCGAATTTGGTGATGGTGAAAAAACCAAATGGGAAATGGAGAGTCTGTAGTGATTATACAGACTTGAACAAAGTTTTCCCAAAGGATTCCTATCCTATGCCCAAAATAGACCGGAAGGTAGATAACTCAGCCGGATTTCATTTCTTGTCCTTCATGGAAGCCTATTCGGGATACAACCAGATTCCAATGTACCCGGGGGATCAAGAAAAACAACCTTTATTGCTGAAAAGGCCAACTATTGCTACAATGTAATGCCATTTGGGATTAAAAACTCAGGGGCAACCTATCAGGGGATGATGAATAAAGTGTTTGAAGATCGAATGGGCAAGAATATATTAGTATACATCGATGATATGATCGTAAAGTCATTCGATATGATGGATCATGTTCGGGATCTCGAACAGACATTTCAAAAGCTAAGAAAATATCGTATCCGCCTCAACCCAGTAAAATGTGCATTTGGAGTCCCAGCTGGAAAATTTTCGGGTTTCATGCTAACCCATAGGGAAATTGAAGCCAACCCAGACAAGTGCAAGGCGGTGCTTGACATGAAAGTACCCCAAAACAAAAAGGAGGTTCAGCAGTTAACCGGTCGATTATCCGCACTAACCCGATTTCTGCCCAAGTCTGCTGAAAATGCCCTCCCATTCTTTAAGTTATTAAAGAAGGAAGCAATTGAAGGGTGGAACCCAGCGTGACAAGCCGCGTTCGACAAAGTCAAAAAGTGCTTAGAGACTCCACCAGTGCTCTCAAAGCCAGATCCATGAGACATTCTAATCCTGTATCAGGCTGTGGGGGAAGAGGCGATAAGTGTTGTGCTGATCAAGGAAACTAACAAAGGCCAAGAGCCAATTTATTTTGTCAGTAGGGCTTTGCAGGGTGCAGAAGTCAGGTACCAAAAGCTAGAAAAGGTGGCCTTTGCTTTGCTGGTCACGGCCAGGAGGTTAAGGCTATATTTTCAGGGGCATCAAATAATTTTTCAGGACCAATCAGTCTATACGGCAGGTGTTGCACAAGCTAGACCTGGCAGGAAGAATGACTAACTGGGCGATTGAGCTTAGTGAATATGACATAGCATATGAAATCCGGAAAGCCATCAAGTCATAAGCTTTGGCCGACTTCATAATGGAACTGACGCCAGTGAACCCGAAAAATGAAGAATCTGGGAATGTATGGAAGGTCTATGTAGATGGATCATCCAACAATAAAGGAAGTGGAGCTGGAATCATACTGGAAAACCCAGAAGGAGTAACAATTGAACACTCCTTGAACTTGGGATTCCAACTTCAAATAATCAAGATGAATATGAAGCTCTGATAGCCGGGTTGGTGCAGGCTAAAGAACACAGAGCTAGAAAGGTTAAAGTATTCAGTGACTCACAGCTGGTAACTTCGCAGATAGAAGAAAAATACCAGGCTAAAGGTCCTTTTCTAATGAAATATCTGAGTAGAGTTCAGGAAATTATGGTTGACTTTGATGAGGTGCAGGTTACTCACATCCCTCGAGGGGAAAATAGCCGAGCTGATATCTTGTCAAAGTTAGCAAGCACCAAAATTCCAGGTAACCACAAAACTGTGGTTCAACAAAGCATAACAATGCCGAGTTGTGTAATGGCGATAACCTCGGCACATGACTGGAGGAAACCCCTAGTAGATTACTTAGAGAAAGGGATATTTCCAGAATATCATCTAGAAGCAAGAAAGTTGGTCCGAGATGCGGCACAATACACAATCGTGAACGACCAGCTATTTAGAAAGGGTTTGCACAATCCCATGCTAAAATGCTTGAGCTCAGAAGGAGCAGAATATGTCCTCGCTGAAATCCATGGAGGAATAAACAGCCATCACATGGGAGGCAAAGCCTTGGCCAGAAAAGCCCTCAGAGCTGGCTATTACTGGCCGACAATGGCGGCATACTCTAAAGAACACGTCAAGAAGTGTGACAGCTGCCAGAAGCATGCCAAATTAATTCTTTCAGCGCCTGAAGAGCTGAAATGCATCTCGGCTCCATGTCCGTTCTTCAAATTAGGAACGGATTTATTGGGACCCTTCAAAGCTGCTGAGGGGCAACTTAAGTGGCTGATCGTGGCTGTGGATTATTTCACAAAGTGGATAGAAGCAGAGCCAGTCACCATGATCACCTCGGCTAGAGTGCAAAGGTTCTTTGAACGGAACATTGTTTCCAGATTCGGAATCCCATCCGAGGTAGTCATTGATAATGGAACACAGTTTGCTGATAAGAAATTCCAGCAATTAATGAAAGATCTGCAAATCACACATCGGTTTGCGTCTGTGGAATACCCACAATCAAATGGGCAAGCCGAAGCCGCCAACAAAGTGATCGTGAACGCTCTCAAGAAGCGAACGTTTGATGCAGAAGAAAGCTGGGTTCAACAACTATACTTTGTCCTTTGGGGTTATAGAACAAGTACCCAAACTATAACAGGGGAAACCCCTTATAGACTAACGTATGGATGTGAATCCATGATTCCGGTTGAGGTTGGAGAACCCTCTTGGAGAAGACCGAATAGTCTCTTGAACAAGGCGAACGACAAAATAGTAATATGCTTACTGAAGAGTTAGATCTTGTCGACGAAGCTAGGGTTGTAGCTCACTGCCGGAATATGATGAGTAAACAACAAACAATGACAAAGTACAATAAGAAAGTGAGGCCAAGAATCTTTGAGAAAATGACTTGGTACTGAAAAGAGCTAATATTAGTAATAAAAGCGCCAGAGAAGGGAAACTTGCTGCAAACTGGGAAGACCCGTATCGTGTTAAAGAGAAGCTCGGAAAAGGAGCTTATGTTCTAGAGACGATAGAAGGCAAAGGAATTAAGAGAACCTAGAATGCAGATAAGTTGAAGATATACTACAGCTAAATACGGGATCCACCTTCACCCATTTGCAGCACTATTCAATCATATTTTCCTCTATTAGGGATTTAATTAAAGCCGAATATGTCGGTGGATTCATGTAGTTTGCAATTTGATATCAATAAATGAGGAATTTTAAAAGATTTATCCTGGTCTATTTTTGATGTATCAATACAATATCCGAGGCACAAATACAATTTGCCATAATGACTCTGCTCAAGTCGAAATGTTCTCCATTTTGGTCAAGATACCAAAAGGGACAGATGTCAATATTGTTTTTACCTTAGATAAAATTGAATTATGAGGCTCAAATTCAATTAAATGGTTCAGTCAGCAAAGATGAGATCCATTGTTAATGCAGGCTTACCAGAACGAGTAAGTTCAACAAACATGTGTCATCGAGAATGACATAAAGCAGAATTCGTTCAATGCTTTGACATCGGCTAGGTCATGAATAAAAACTCGTATGATGCACGAGTTAGATACATCTACTAAAGTCGGAACTTAATCTAGTAAACTTGGAGTTCAAATTAAATAGGACTCCTTAAATGCCTTTGGAAAAATCGGGTATTGAAAGAGGGGCTAACCAGGTCATGTAACTCGAGTAATACACTGCAAGAAAACTCAGACAAAGGGTTAACATATATGCCAAAAAGACTAAGTTATACACTTAGGCAAAGCACAACGGAGCTAGCTCTTTGAAAAAAGTAAATACGGTCTTGCAACGACATACCGAGTTATGCAGATACGAATACCTAGATAAATGCATCTATGGTGAATTCAGAATCAAAAAGGGGCCTAAAGCCCCAGCAAGTTACAAAATATAACCGGCATCCCAGACCTTCATGTAGCTACAGCATCACGATGATTGCTAACCTCTTCACCTGCCTCAACCATTGCTTCATCCCTGCATTCTGTCTGTGTCACAGAATCGCAAGGGGGAGACTCGGGGGGAGGACCGACAATAGCACCTTGCCTGACATATGCCCTAGGATGCATCCCGGAGGTAGTAAAGGATAACTCCGGGTTCATAACTTTCAGCTGGCTTAAGTTGTTGTTGAAGGAGCCCACTACAGATTTTTCAAGTTCAGCTTGGTACTTCTCTGCAGAAGATCTGGCTTTCTTTAACTCGGCTTCATCTTTCTCATAAGTAATCTTAAAGTCTCTCGGTGATTTGTGGTTAAATGCATGTATGGCTTGCAGTTCGTTATGCTCACGTTGCAGGTTGGAAAAATTATCTTTCATCTTTGACAACGTCAGAGCTATCTGATCCTTCTCTTCCTTCACCAGGGAAAAATCTGCAAGGGCTTTAGCTTTTTCACCCTGACACTCACTTAAGTCTTCAAGGGTGCGAAGATAATCCTGCTTCAAGGAAAGTAGCGGCCTCACCATTGTCGACATCTTCATACAGTTCAACTCCATATCCTCCAACTCCCTGATTTGTGAGGAGGAAAATGGAGAAGAGTTGAAGAAAATCTCGGGGGGACCAACAACATCTCGAAGGCCAACCGTAATCCCGGATTTCCACAAGGCATGTTTGGAAAGGCCGGAAGGTCGTGGGGGCATACTGGAAGACTGCATAGCCTGGGCAGTGGTTGGGATACCCTTATTCGGGTTACCTTTTGTAAGAACCCGCACCGCTAATTAAGGTAATTAGCGAATTAGTTATGATAATTAGGAAATGATTCCATAATTGACCTTAATAATTATTATTGGGCTTAAATAATTATATTGAGTGGATAAAAATGCTGAAAGTCGCTTTTCGGAGGAAAAGCGCAGATACCGGTTCTGCTACCCAGTATAAATGCGTACCGGAAAAGTATCCCGGAAAATTATAACGAATGCATGATGATTACTAGAATATTATTTAGGACTGGTAAAACAAGTTTCAAGTCAAAATGATGTAATCTGATGCCAGAACTGATACTGGCTATGGAAAAGCGCGTACCGAAAAGGTGCTCCGAAAAATAAAATAAAAATATGAAAAATCTTAGAAAAATGTGTAGGTCTAGATTTCAAAGTTTGGGATCAAAATCTTTTGCGTTGCTATTAAGGCTAATACTGCGCGTTAAGTGGTCTTTGGGCTATAAATACTACCACTAAGGGCACAAAACCCTAGGCAGCTGCATTCATACGTGGGAATTGGGCTGACCAGCTGTTGTGCACTGTTCCATTGTTCCTCTTCTTGCATTTCTTGGCCAAGCTATCACCTTTGATACTTGTGTCACCATTCTAAACACTTGGGGAGGGTGAGAATTAACCTTGGGGCTGCAATGTGGCCATCTTTCTGAGTTCAGGAAGCTGTGTTGGCTGGGTTGTGAGGCTGAGTCTGGAGCCTGAGTGATGGTTACTTTGTTGTGGTCATTTTGAGCTTCAAAGTGTCATCTTGGGATGCAAGAACCCACCTTGGAGGTGTCATTTTCGTGCTCCTACTTGGTCTGAGTTTGAGGAGTTGTTGGAGAGCTCCTTGAGCACTTTCCATTCTGTTTTTGAGCCTTGGTGAGTTCCACATACCATGATCATGTGTTTAAATGCTTAAAAATGGAACCTTGATGCATGTATTAAGCTAAGTTGATAACTTAAGGGTGGGGTAGGTTAAACACACCTTGAAATGCATGTCTAAATGACTATAATCGGTTAAAAGTGGGATCTTTGGAGTGGATATTCACGAAAATGCAGAAACTGCATTCTGTCGTGAGATATTCGGATATTTGTCGAACAGATATCCGGATATCAGTATCCGGATATGGTATCCAGATATTCATATCCGGATATGGTATCCGGATATGCATATTTGGATGAGGGAACTGGATATCCGGATATGGTATATCCGGATATGGTCAGTGTGATATCCGGATATGACATATCCGGATATGTCCCCTGTATATCCGGATATCCTGGGATTTCGCAGAACAGTAGCTGTGCTGTGTGAACAGTAAGCTATTGGGGGTTTGTGGACCCTAGATTAATGAAGTTGAACTTCTGTAATTAATGAACTAAGTCAGAATCACATGATTAAGGGCTTATGGCTTTGTTGGAAGCCTTAAGACGTAAAACGTAAAGGAAAGGCGTAGTCTTTAAGTATATGCTTGTGATGCATAATTAATGATATATTATTGGCCCTTATCAGATTGTGATACTGCTATTTTTGGACTTGAGAGTGGTTGGACTCTTGGCTTGGATAGCTAGCTTGCAAGGGAAGCTTTCGTGTCCTCGGTTTAGCTATGTTGTGGTTCCACAATGTCCCATGGGGATGTGGTTTATGCATGCTGTGTTACATGTTTTGATGTTTTAGAAATGCTGTTGAGCTATTATATGCAATGTGCTTTTATGATATGCATGTGATGTCCACCTATACGGTAAGCCTGAGTATGTGGTACATACAAGATGGTGAGGCTGTGGGTGAGGTGCAAGCGGTGTTCCTTGTATTTATGTGGGTATAGACGTATTCCTACATTTCTCTGGCCAGTAGATTTTATAAACACACATGGCATAGATATCTGTTGCATTGCATAGTTTTAGAACTTATATTGTAAATACTGTTTTTGAACTTATATTACACATGTAAGTGAGCTTGGGGTGGAAGATCCTTGAGGACCCCTTGTCTTACTGAGATTTCTTGTTTAGAGATCTCACCCCACGTTTGGGGACGCTTATTTCAGGTTCAGGTAATGTTGAGGGCTCAGGTGGCAGGAGGCCAGAGCTGAGTTAGAATTATCTGTGCTTTGCTGAGATGATGGTTGCTGGCTAATCGACTGTTGTTTATGTTTACGCTTCGATATTATGTTTAGACTGTTGTTGGGCATTGTTGCCTTATTTGGTGAGCATGGGGTTTGTCCATGCCACATGGGTTGGTTATTGTCTTTTATTTTAAGTTGTAATTAAAGTATCAGGATTTTGACCCAGGCTATGTGCTGTAGTCCTGTGGCTTTAGATACTCACATTATATTTATATATGAGGTATTTCAGTTAGTTGTCTTGCAATTTACATACAGGCAGTATTTTATGAAATTGATTAAGTAATCAAGTTGGCTAAGGTTAATGACGTCATAATTGAATTAAAGAAAAAGTTATTCCGCATTTTAATTAAGCGTGGCTTAATACGATAGTATGTTAACAATCCGGGTTAACACGGGCTGTTACATTTTATGGTATCAAAGCACTTTCTAGGGAAAAGTTTGTATGTATTGCAATAACTTAGGATGTTTTGTTGCGTGTCTACTTTGTGTTCTCTCTGATTGGTGAGTAATATGATAATGCATATGTGACCACATGGCGTGGGCCTGATCAACTCATTCTTTGTGTAACTTGTGCAGAGTCATGGTGCCACCAAGGAGGAACCCTAGTACGAGCGAGGATCAATCGGATCCTATCCTGGCTGCATTAGCTGAGATGCAGGTGGCCCGACTAGCCGACCAGGAGGCCACGAGGTTGGCAAACCAGGCGATGCTGGACGCGATCAGAGAGGCGAACCGGCGAGCCACTGCTGAGGTTCTGGAGGAGAACCGGATGGCCAACATGACTATGATGAGGGTCATGTTGGAGGAGTTGAGGGCTGGTCCTGCTGCTGGCCAGTGTCCTCCACCACCTCCACCGCCGCCACCGCCTCCACCTCCGCCTAGTCAACAGGAGGACACCCAGAGTCAGATGGGTGAGGGCAGTCATTTGACGGGGGCTATGCAAGCCATTCCCGTATTTGCTAAGGATCGAGACGAGATCGATCGTAGGCTGAATGCTTTCCGCAAGCATAAGCCACCTTCTTTCGACGGATCTTATGATCCCATTGCTGCTGCCAGATGGTTACAGGCGTTGGACAAGATCTTCTGGATCATGCAGTGTACCGATCCGCAGAAGCTGATGTTCGCCACTTACATGCTGGAGGGCGAGGCCCATGAGTGGTGGACCAACATTTCTCTCGTCTACGAGATGCAGGGCCGTGTGATGACGTGGCCGTTCTTTGAGGAGTGCTTTCTGGGTCAGTACTTTCCATATGACTCTCAGGAGAGGAAGCAGGGTGAGTTTGACCGGTTGGTGCAGGGCTCGTTGTCTGTGGACGAGTACCTGGCCAAATTTAATGAGCTGGTCAAGTTTGCTCATTTCCGGATGGCAAGACCGACTCCTGTTTCTCTTGCTGCTAAGTTCCGGAGGAGACTTAATGAGGATATTGCTGGACATCTTGCTGGTTCTGCTTCGAGAGACTTCGGGGCTTTGGTACAGCAATGTCGCAACATTGAGGACTACTGCCGTGCGAGTCAGGCCAAGATTGAGGTGCCACAGGGTACTGGCGGTTCCGCTCCCTGGAGGGACAGGAAGTTTGGAAACAAGGGCAAGGGCAAACAGTTGGCGGCTAAGCAAGCGCCAAATCAATTTAAAAAGACTTCTACTCAGGGGAACACAGCTAGAGCTCCTGCTCCCAGATGCTCGGGATGCGGGAAGTCACACTTTGGGCCGTGTTCTATCGGTCAGTTGATTTGCTTTCAGTGTGGCAAGGAGGGCCACTACTCCAGAGATTGCCCGACGGCGAGAGTTGCTGCAGTGCAGGCTGTGCCATTGCAGATGGTTCCTACTGGGGCACCAGCCGTGCCATCTACCACGGGGCGTGTGTATACTTTGGATCGTCAACAGTCGGACAGAGCTCCGAACCTGGTCAAAGGTACTGTTACCATTGGTGGTTCAGCTGTTGATGTATTGTTTGATTCCGGGGCAACGCATTCATTTGTTTCTACCCCTATTGTTGTGGTGCTTGAGTTGCCCAGTGATGTGCTTTCTCCACCGATGCGGGTGACCACCGCCACCGGAGAAAAATGTTTGACCTCCATTGTCCATCGCGACATAGCGCTTCAGTGGGATGGCCGTGATTTCTCGGTAGATCTGATAGGATTGCCGATGGCCAACTTGGAGATTATTCTGGGCATGGATTGGTTGTCTAGAAACTGTGCATTGATTGATTGCTGTGCCAAGAGAGTGGTGATGTCTCCGGGTGGGTCTACAACCAGTTCCTCACCGTTCATTTCAGTCCTGCAGGCGAGGAGGGCTTTGAGAGCAGGGGCATTTAGCTATGTTATGTTGGGAGGTTTGGTGAGTGGGACACAGGAGGATCTCACTGGCATTCCTGTGGTGAGGGAGTTCCTCGAGGTGTTTCCCGAGGAGATTCCTGAGTTTCCACCGCAGAGGGAGATAGAGTTCTCCATTGACTTATTGCCTGGTGTGGGGCCCATATCGTTGGCTCCATACCGAATGTCGCCACCAGAGTTGGCAGAGCTGAAGAAGCATATTGAGGAGCTTTCAGCAAAGGATTTCATTCGGCCGAGTGTGTCTCCTTGGGGAGCACCGGTTATTTTTTGTGAAAAAGAAAGATGGGACCATGCGGTTGTGCACCGACTACAGACAGTTGAACAAGGTGACAATCAAAAACAAGTATCCCCTTCCACGCATTGATGATTTGCTGGATCAGCTCAGGGGTGCTTGCGTGTACTCCAAGATTGATCTCCGGTCCAGTTACCATTAGATACGGGTAAAGCCGGAGGATGTCCCAAAGACAACGTTTCGCTCGAGGTACGGGCATTATGAATACTTGGTGATCCCGTTTGGACTCACCAATGCACCCGCAGTGTTCATGGACTACATAAACAGGATCTTCCAGCCGTACCTGGATCAGTTTGTGATCGTCTTCATTGACGACATCTTGATTTACTCCAAGACAGAGGAGGAGCATGCTAAGCACTTGAAGATTGTTTTGCAAGTGTTGAAAGAGAAAAATCTTTATGCTAAGCCGTCAAAATGTGAGTTTTGGCTCAAGGCGGTGAAATTCCTGGGTCATGTGATTTCTGCTGATGGAGCTGTAGTTGATCCTAACAAGATTGAGGCCGTGATGGATTGGGAGAGGCCCAAGACGGTTACAGAAGTGAGAAACTTCTTGGGTTTGGCTGGGTACTACAGGATGTTCATAGAGGGATTCTCCAAGATGGTGCTACCGATGACCCGCCTTACCCGGAAGGAGACTCCATTTGTGTGGACACATGAGTGTGAGGAGTGCTTCCAGGAGTTGAAGGAGAGACTGACTACTGCTCCTGTGTTAGTCCTTCCTGATCCTGCGGAGTAGTTCGAATTATACTGCGATGCCTCTGGCAAAGGGCTAGGCTGTGTTTTGATGCAGAAAGGGAAAGCTGTTGCTTATGCTTCAAGACAGTTGAAACCTCATGAAGAGAACTACCCGACTCACGACTTAGAGTTGGCAGCCATTGTTTTTGCTTTCAAGATTTGGAGGCATTACCTGTTTGGCATGAAATTTGCTGTATTCAGTGATCACAAGAGTCTGAAATATTTGTTTGACCAAAAGGAGTTGAACATGAGACAGCGAAGATGGATGGAGTTCTTGAAGGACTACGACTTTGAGTTGAGGTACCATCCTGACAAGGCCAATGTGGTAGCCGATGCTTTGAGTCGGAAATCCGTGAGCTTATCCAGCTTGATGATTAGCGACTACGAGGTAATTGAAAAGTTTAGAGACTTGAGAGTGAACTCCTTGTTTGGGGGCGCACTGCTTGAGATGGAAACAGCAGAAGTGATTAATGAGCTGATGGAAAAGATTAAAGAGGCGCAAGTGCAAAGAGAGTGCCTTGATTATGTGAAGAACCAGGACGGTGTGTCTTGGAATGAGGATGGTTTGTTGCTGTTTCAGAAGAGGATTGTTATTCCTCGAGGGCCACTGACCGAGGAGGTTATGGCAGAGGCTCATAAGGGCTGGTTTACTATCCACCCTGGTGCTACGAAAATGTACCAGGACTTAAAGAGAAATTTTTGGTGGCCGGGCATGAAGAAAGACATAGCGGTCTACGTGTCCAAATGCCTTATATGTCAGAAGGTGAAGATTGAGCACCAGAAACCGTCTGGTAAGCTTCAACCTCTTGAAATTCCACAGTGGAAGTGGGAGAGTATTTCCATGGACTTCGTGGTGGGATTGCCTAAGACTCAAGCTGGTTGTGACTCTATCTGGGTCATTGTGGACAGATTGACCAAGTCTGCCCATTTTCTTCCTGTGAAGGTGAGCTTCACTACAGAGCAGTTGGCCAAGCTATATGTCCGCGAGATTGTGAGGCTTCACGGGGTGCCCGAGAGTATCATCAGTGATAGGGACCCGAAGTTCACATCTCGGTTCTGGGAGGCGCTGCAGGAGGCTTTTGGTACACAGCTGAGATTGAGTACCGCCTATCATCCTCAGACTGACGGACAGACTGAGCGGACCATCCAGACATTGGAGGACATGTTGAGATCTTGCACGTTGGAGCAGGGTTCTGCATGGGATAGGTACCTTCCGTTGGTAGAATTCTCGTACAACAACAGTTTTCATGCTAGTCTGGGCATGGCACCCTACGAGGCGCTGTATGGTAGGAGGTGTCGGACTCCTACTTGCTGGTCCGAGGTTGGAGATAAAGAGCTATTTGGCTTGGACTTTGTCCAAGATACTACCCAGCAGATCCAGATGATCAGGGAAAAATTGAAGCAGGCGCAGAATCGCCAGAAAAGCTACTACGATGTCAAGCATCGTCCACTGGAGTTCAGTGAGGGTGAGCACGTGTTTGTGAGACTTTCACCTGTCACCGGTGTTGGACGGGCACTCGGAGTGAGGAAGTTGAGCCCGCGATTCATTGGGCCCTACCAGATCCTTGGTAGAGTAGGACCTGTTGCCTATCGACTTGTCTTACCTCTGAACCTAGCCAACATCCACGACGTGTTTCACGTGTCTCAGCTTCGGAGGTACATAGCAGATCCTTCGCACGTGGTGCAGCCAGATGATGAGGAGGTTCGGGAGAACCTAAAGACTCCCGTCAGACCACTCAAGATTCTCGATCGAGGCGAGAAACAGCTTAGAAGTAAGATTAAGGTGGGAGCGAGAGGATGAGCTTCTCCGACAGTATCCCGACTTCCGAGACAGGTATGTTTTTGATTTTGAGGACAAAATCCTTAAAATGGTGGGGTGAATGTAAGAACCCGCACCGCTAATTAAGGTTATTAGCGAATTAATTATGATAATTAGGAAATGATTCCATAATTGACTTTAATAATTATTATTGGTCTTAAATAATTATATTGAGTGAGTAAAAATGCTGAAAGTCGCTTTTCGGAAGAAAAGCGCAGATACCGGTTCTGCTACCCGGTATAAATGCGTACCGGAAAAGTATCCTGGAAAATTATAACGAATGCATGATAATTACTAGAATATTTTGTAGGACTGGTAAAACAAGTTTCAAGTCAAAATGATGTAATCTGATGCCAGAACTGATACTGGCTATGGAAAAGCGCGTACCGGAAAGGTGCTCCGAAAAATAAAATAAAAATACGATAAATCTTAGAAAAATGTGTAGGTCTAGATTCCAAAGTTTGGGATCAAAATCTTTTGCGTTGCTAGTAAGGCTAATACTGCGCGTTAAGTGGCCTTTGGGCTATAAATACTACCACTAAGGGCACAAAACCCTAGGCAGCTGCATTCATACGTGGGAATTGGGCTGACCAGCTGTTGTGCACTGTTCCATTGTTCCTCTTCTTGCATTTCTTGGCCAAGTTATCACCTTGGATACTTGTGTCACCATTCTAAACACTTGGGGAGGGTGAGGGTTAACCTTGGGGCTGCAATGTGGCCATCTTTCTAAGTTCAGGAAGCTGTGTTGGCTGGGTTGTGAGGCTGAGTTTGGAGCCTGAGTGATGGTTACTTTGTTGTGGTCATTTTGAGCTTCAAAGTGTCATCTTGGGATGCAAGAACCCACCTTGGAGGTGTCATTTTCGTGCTCCTACTTGGTCTGAGTTTGAGGAGTTGTTGGAGAGCTCCTTGAGCACTGTCCATTCTGTTTTTGAGCCTTGGTGAGTTCCACATACCATGATCATGTGTTTAAATGCTTAAAAATGGAACCTTGATGCATGTATTAAGCTAAGTTGATAACTTAAGGGTGGGGTAGGTTAAACACACCTTGAAATGCATGTCTAAATGACTATAATCGGTTAAAAGTGGGATCTTTGGAGTGGATATTCACGAAAATGCAGAAACTGCATTCTGTCATGAGATATCCGGATATTTGTCGAACAGATATCCGGATATTCATATCCGGATATGGTATCCAGATATGCATATTCGGATGAGTGAACTGGATATCCGGATATGGTATATCCGGATATAGTCAGTGTGATATCCGGATATGACATATCCGGATATGTCCCCTGTATATCCGGATATCATGGGATTTCGCAGAACAGTAGCTGTGCTGTGTGAACAGTAAGCTATTGGGGGTTTGTGGACCCTAGATTAATGAAGTTGAACTTCTGTAATTAATGAACTAAGTCAGAATCACATGACTAAGGGCTTATGGCTTTGTTGGAAGCCTTAAGACGTAAAACGTAAAAGAAAGACATAGTCTTTAAGTATATGCTTGTGATGCATAATTAATGATATATTATTGGCCCTTATCAGATTGTGATACTGCTGTTTTTGGACTTGAGAGTGGTTGGACTCTTGGCTTGGATAGCTAGCTTGCAACGTAAGCTTTTGTGTCCTCGGTTTAGCCATGTTGTGGTCCCACCATGTCCCATGGGGATGTGGTTTATGCTTGTTGTGTTACATGTTTTGATGTTTTAGAAATGCTGTTGAGCTATTATATGCAATGTGCTTTTATGATATGCATGTGATGTCCACCTATACGGTAAGCCTGAGTATGTGGTACATACAAGATGGTGAGGCTGTGGGTGAGGTGCAAGCGGTGTTCCTTGTACTTATGTGCGTATAGACGTATTCCTGCATTTCTCTGGCCAGTAGATTTTATAAACACACATGGCATAGATATCTGTTGCATTGCATAGTTTTAGAACTTATATTGTAAATACTGTTTTTGAACTTATATTACACATGTAAGTGAGCTTGGGGTGGAAGATCCTTGAGGACCCCTTGTCTTACTGAGATTTCTTGTTTAGAGATCTCACCCCACGTTTGGGGACGCTTATTTCAGGTTCAGGTAATGTTGAGGGCTCAGGTGGCAGGAGGCCAGAGCTGAGTTAGAATTATCTGTGCTTTGCTGACATGATGGTTGCTGGCTAATCGACTGTTGTTTATGTTTATGCTTCGATATTATGTTTAGACTGTTGTTGGGCATTGTTTCCTTATTTGGTGAGCATGGGGTTTGTCCATGCCACATGGGTTGGTTATTGTCTTTTATTTTAAGTGGTAATTAAAGTATCAGGATTTTGACCCAGGCTATGTGTTGTAGTCCTGTGGCTTTAGATACTCACATTATATTTATATATGAGGTATTTCAGTTAGTTGTCTTGCAATTTACATACAGGCAGTATTTTATGAAATTGATTAAGTAATCAAGTTGGCTAAGGTTAATGACGTCATAATTGAATTAAAGAAAAAGTTATTCTGTATTTTAATTAAGCGTGGCTTAATACGATAGTATGTTAACAATCCGGGTTAACACGGGCTGTTACACCTTTTACCTTATCCCCAGTAACCCCCTTGTTTTTTTCGGAGCTAACATCAATGGTCTTCTTCATCTTGTCATCGCCGGCTTTCCTCTTCCGCCCAACAAAGTCGGTAGTCGTTCCCTTCCCACTGCGATTCAGAACTGACAGCCAGCTGGGTTGGTCATCTTTTTGGCCCTCTTGCTGATCTTGTTGCTGGTTGGACATACTGGGAACTGCAAAGCAAAACCGAAACCACAATTATAAAATGCAATGACACAAGCTACAAGTATAAAGGCAACCATACTCAATTCTGCGTCTAGTTCCTCTTGAGATTTGTAAATCAGAGAGGAAACACTAGCAGGTCGGCGTGATTGCATAAATGAACCAATGACAATGGCGGTATTAATGTCAGTAGGGTTTAGTTCCGACTCATTGAAGCGGTAACTCGGAGGAGGAAATTGAAAATGATCGGATGACCAACACAAGGGAAACCTTCCCTCCACATCTTTGGCACCACGGTTATGGAGAAACCATACCTCTTTGTCAGGGTGAGTAGAAACTTTAAAGAACTGGCCTTTAAAGTTCTTAAAAGATTCAGTGTACACCCGGAACAGCTTACGACCAGGAATGCCACGTATGGTAACCCAGCCTTTTCGTTCTGGTGGTTCACAACCCGTTCAACAAGAAACAACTCGAAAATAATAAAAGAAGACAGGAACGAGAGGGGGAATAGCAAGATAAGAACAAAAACGTTCAAATGCCTTAAAGAAACCCCAGCCGTTGGGATGAAGCTGAGTTAGTGACAAATGCAGATGATTAAGAACGTCCATTTGAAATTCGGTTAAAGGAAACCGAATACCCAGCAGACTTATGACATCACGGTAAATGAAAAAGAAGTGAGGACTCTCTTCTGTCTCCCCAGAACAAACTAGTTCATCCTCTTGAGGAGGAACTATATCGTAATGTCATAAGAAGTAAACGCAGGAGTAACATGGGCCACTCCTTGGGAAAGAAGAAGGCAATGAAGCTGTGGAGCGAGACAGAGATCTCGAATGTATGATAGGTTGGTTGGAAGACTCAACTCCGGGTTGGGAAAATGGGTGTGAAGCATGCTTGTTTTCTATATGGAGACCCCTAACCCGACGAGATGAACCCCTATCCCGGGGATGCCGCAAACCCCTATTTGACATCCCGGACACTCTCCGAGTTTTGCCACCATGACAACCTCGCAGCATGGCCTCCTGCTCTTCTTCTTCAGTCCTGGGAATTTGTTGCGAACTCGGCAAGTATACCGATCATTCCAAGTAATAAAGTGATAAAGTAAGATCGTCTCCACAGGGATTGTAGACCAAGTACTACAATAACCAGTCCCTTTAAGTTGAACGGATCAAGAGAGGTGGCAATTGTTGTTGATTTAAGAACACAAAGCAAATTTAAAAGTAAATTGCGTATTTTTAGGGTTTTCTGAAAACAGATGAATAAATTGCATAAAATTAGGGTTTGAAAAACAATTGTGAAAATATTGCAGTAAGAGTACAAACACCTGTTTGATCCCCACATTGTAATTTAAATTTAGATTTACATATAGATTTATCCATTGATCAAACGATTCACCATCTTTTAATTTATTGGTTAATCCCTAATTCCTTAGTGATCTTAACCTTATTAACCCTATTAGAACCCTAATTCCTTAGCGATTCCTTTTCAGGTTAAACATACAAATCGGTGAATCTTTCACGTTTGCGATTCATGTAGCCTATCCCTAGTGCATACATGAAAAACTATTTTCCTCCTTGTCAGGAATTAGGATCCCAATATTCCTATTGCGAATCCTAACCCTAGTGATATATTAGAATGATCAGATCTAAAAGAACAAAGAGATGGAGAATGAAGGAAAATAGATTCAAATAGATAAACATATATAAATTAGATCCAAACTACAAGGGGTTCACATCCAGGGTTGTGACCCTTACCACAATAAAAAGATCTAGCCAACCATATTCATGGCTGATCTCAAATAATATTCAACAAGAAATTGTAAATTACAAAAATAAAGAACGAAGAACGAAGAACACAGATGTGAGCTATCTCCACGCGTGACGGTCTTCCTCCTAGGTCAGAGAGTATGTTGTGTCCCTTTGAAAACCTAATTCCTTCTTTTTATAAAAACATTTCTTCTTTTTCCAATTTTGCCCTTTGAAAACACGGTTGTGGCTTCCGCAACTGACGCTCTCAGCGTCAGTTCCACGCTATGAGCGTGGATGCCTCTGACCTTCCACGCCATCAGCGTCAATCCCACGCTGTGAGCGTGGATGCTTCTGGTCTCCCACGCCATGAGCGTCAATCCCACGCCATGAGCGTGGATCCTTCTGGATTCCCACGCCATGAGCGTCAATCCCACGATGTGAGCGTGCGTCTTCACTTTGGCCAATCCTCATTTTTCTTCCTGATTTGTTTGCTTTTCCTGCAAAATGAGCATAAAATCAGTTGAACACTCCTGAAATTGGAATTTAAGATATACAATAAGAAATGTTGCCTTTTAATGAGGAATAGTTCATTATCTTTCTCTTTTTGGCTTGTATTTACTTATGTGCTGAAGGAATCTTCTTGAGAAAATCAGAATCTTCCTCCTTCTCCTCCTTGCAACACAACGCTGAAGAAGAAGGGTGCTTCCGCATCATTCAGTTAAGAAATTAACAAAGGCCAAGGATGGAAAGTGTATAATGGGGAGACTACGAAGACAAGGTGCTCAAGCACCAGAAAGACAAAAAAGAACATGCAAGTGTTGATGGATGCAAACTATGACAGCTTTTCATAAGTTCTGAAAAAATACCAACAAATAAACGAAGGAAAATGTGCAACTACAAATCAAAAAAGAACACTGGCTAGCAAATGTTCAGATGCAGAACTATCAAACAGAACCAATAAATAAGCAAAGACAAGTGAAATACCTGTTGAAAGGAAGATAAAGGACTGGGACTGGAATGTTGAAATGCGAACAAAATGAGGTTGATTCACAATGCCAAGAAAGTAAACAAACAAATGTAGGGGAAAACGAAAGCTTATATAGCCCTGACTAGTGGCTAGTGGCTGTTTAGGTCTTTTCACTCTCCGAATCATAACTGCCATAATCGTGGGAGGAAATCGCAGTCATCAGGCGCGAAAACCACAACACATAGAAAGCCAATAGGCAGGGGCATTATTTCCAATTCAATATTAAAGCAATGATAAGATAATTGCAATGATGCTGCAATAAATTCGCACGAAACGCAAGAACGACAGTGGGTGGTTGCAGCACGCTAAAGCAATACCACGTGGCAATGCAAAATAAGTACAAAACACGAACCAATAGATAAGACCAAATGCATGTATATGCAACCGTCAACCGGGTTAACCCTTGTCGCTTGAGGCAACTTCTAAATCGCAGCTGTTACCCAGTGCTACATGTAAATATGATCGGGTTCAGGTAAAACCCGTCCAACAAACCATCCAAGTCATAGACATATTCCGAGATTCGACATAATGCTTATGGGAAACACGCCGGTTAGACTGTAACAACTTAAGCGCATCCCGAACTCGGAAAGGAACATGGTTGATGCTCAACCCGCAAAGATGTAAGGACAATTCATCATAAGCTAGATGCTCGACGTAGACATCGATGCTGACCCTGAGGGGCAATGCAAATTTTGTATCCTGGGAGCTCAAGATTATACCCAATCCAGGAAATTGGGGGTACAACATGCTTCTCACCGGGTTAATGCTCAACCCGCCGACACAAGGGGGAAAGAAATGCCCTGCCTGAAGAAATCCAGGAACTAGAGGAGCATGCAAGTTTTGTAAAAATGCAAAGGCAAACACATTCAGGGGTAAAACCCGAAGAGATGCGCACATAAATCCACCCTGCCTACCCGGATGCCCAGATAGCCAGGCTGAGGGGCAACTATTATGGACCCATATAAAGGGCCCAATGAATGACAAGCCCAACAAGGGGCAATCCACTATTAGTATTGATTCATAGGGGGCAAGGGATACCTCATGTACGAAAAACTCGAAAGACCAAGAAACGTTGAAGTTTGAAAGTTGACAAGAATGCAGACACACTCAGGAACACGGACCTGAAAAAAACAAGCACATAAGTTCACCCCGGCAACCCGGATACCCAGGCAGCCTGACTGAGGGACAACTGTTATGGACCCATATAAAGGGCCCATTAAATGATAGGCCCAACAAGGGGCAATCCAAGATCTAAGTAAGCATTGACTCAGATAGATAACCATCAAGGATGTTTATCCGACAACACAGCGACAGCTCAGCAAATAGGCCAAGGCCCCAATCAGAGGCACCAAAGGCCCATCCACGCTACCCACAGGTAACCTCTATAAATACGAGGTAAACCCTAAAGGTACGGTACGCTCTATCTCTCTCTTACTGTTACGCTGTCACTGTGTGCACACACGCCCCCTTTGGCTAACGCCGTTATAGTACTCTGTGCACAGTGATCTGCTTGGCTCAAGAGTATCTCCCTCATAGATACCTTGGAGAGGGCACTAGATCCAAGATAAACGTACCAGCGTATTGGGCTGGACATCTCTGTCCCAAGGACAGAACAATAAGAATGAAAAATAACAATTCGGTTTAATGAGAGAGATGAAACAAAACCAAATTCACAAATTATATATTGAAAAACCCACCTGAGATTGTAGGAATGTCACATGAGAATAGTGAGAGATATTTGATTGTAAAGTGATAGGTTGTTGGAAGATCTTACTCAAAAAAAAATGTTAATTGTGGGAGGAGGAGAGATAAAAACAAATAGGATTGATGTTAAACTTGTATTTTTAAAATTTGTATTATCGTTTAGTTTTTGCTTTTTTAAGAAGAGCAAGCAACAAATCACAGCTTAAAATTTTGCGCCCCACTTACGAAATGTTCTGCTAGGGTTAGGGTTAGGGATTTCCGATGATTCCTACCACTGCCGGCCGCTCGCGATCAACTGAAGAGGAGGATAATCTTCAAAGAAGTGTGAAAAAGAGTAAGGGAGGAGATGATAATTTCACCAGTGAGCAAACCATGACTCCGCGTGAAGAAGAATGGATGAAGGACAACATGTCCTTCAAGGAAATGTTAATGCGCCACAATGGAGAGTGGGAGGATCGAATTGAAGAGATCAATGCAGAGGATAAGGAGATTCAGTCAGAAGACGTAGTCATCGAAGATCAACCGGAATCGCCAGAAGTGATTACGGAAGAAGATGAGGAAGGCAGAGTGAATTTTAAGTTGTCAGATTCCTTTAAGAAGAAAGCATGGCAACACTGGCACCAGTCCTTCTTCGTGAAATTGATGGGGGAAAAGGTCTCTCTAGCATTTATGAAAAAGAAAATGGAGAACCTGTGGGCACGACAAGGTAAGATCTTTGTAACTGATCTCGAAAATGACTATTTTTTAGTTCGTTTTTCTGATAAAAAAGACATGGATTTCGCCCTCACAGCTGGGCCTTGGATCATTTTTGATCATTATCTAGCCATTAGGTCATGGGAACCTGATTTCCATCCCTATCAGGCATCTATTACTCGTATTATGGCTTGGGTGCAGTTGCCTGAATTTCCAATAGAATATGTTCACACCTCTTTAATTAAGAGTATTGGGAATTGGATTGGAAAATTTGTGAGAATTGATGCTGCTACTACTTCATTAGCTCGAGGTTGTTTTGCAAGAATGTGTGTGGAATTAGATCTCACGAAATCTTTGCAAGTGGAATATAAAGTTGAAGGTAGACTGAAAAAGGTAGAGTATGAGGGGTTGCATCTTATTTGCTATGGTTGTGGAATGTATGGTCACAGGTTGGAAAATTGTCCGAGAGAATATGTGGAGTAACTGATAAGGAGAATTCTGATTTATGAATTTGAAAAATCAAAATGTGCAGGAGGAGAAACAGAATGATACAGGGAGGGTCAATAGTAATGGGAACCCTGTCCAGAGGTGCCCTTTTATCCAAAGATAAGAAGCGTTCGGCTGCTGCAGTTGAGATGGTGGAGACTAATTCCCAATTTATTCTGGTTGGTACTCATATAGACAATAGTAGTATGAACCAGAATTTGGAAAAGGGCCATCATAAAAAGGAGTTAGTGAATGGGAAGCGAAATCCGGGATCAAAAAATCTGAATCTGTCAAAGGATAATGGAGAAAGGTAGTTCTGTTGGGATGGATAATCCTAGCAGTACTAATCACCATAATACGAATGGTTTGATACCTAAACACCAAAATAAAGTCTCCATTGGTCAAGTAATGAAGACTTCAAATGATCATCTTGACCCGAAACCTCCTGACCTTACAATGGCCGACGGTGTGCAGGAAAATGTTGCAAATGAGATGGAATATGTAAGTGCTAATGAT
>JAVKPL010012506.1:0-61395 GCA_032173675.1 Gastrolobium villosum | reverse complement strand
TAAGTAACAAGGTTGATTATTTTTGAAACAACTAATCCACTGAATACAGAAGCTTATATTTTATTTAATTGATTTTAATTTTTGGTCTAGATTTTTTTTATTTAATTTTTAATATGAAATGCATCCAACTAAATGCATGTAATGCAATGATATGCACTGGAGCTTAGGGAGATACTATATGATATAATATAGTATGTAACAAAATTCTGAAAATACCTAACCACTTGTATCTTCAAACTCCATTTTCAATTTGAGACTTCTTGTAAACCCTTTGTCAGAATCAAAATATATATTCCATAAGGCATAGGAGGTCTTCAATCTCCCCCCTTTTTGATGATGGCAATTTAAACTCAAATTGAGACAAGTAACGGTTAGTAGCATAAGATATTAAAATCATGTAATCACATACTCCCCCTAAACATATGCATACTCAAAATTATTATGCTAATTAAAAGTAAGGCATACATATGTTCTCAAGACTTTTCAAAAAACTCCCCTCAAAATATGCATAAGCTCATAAGCTTAATTTGATGATATTTTCTCCCCCTTTGACATCATCAAAATCAATTATAGCATATAACAAGGATCAATGTTAGATAAGGCATATAATAAGCATATCATATATCCAAAGATTACCCATGTCTTGTACCAAGTTTTTATCCTTCGCAATTCTTGGGCTTATCTAAGAGGTCCTTCAATTTGTTAGCATCTTCAATGTAATCTTCGTCTTTTCATTCATTTCCATTTTCTTTCAAACACCGACAACATAATCTTCCACACTTGCCTTTTCTCGGTACATTAGCAAGATCAAGCATTTATCATATAAAACATGTAATCTAATTTACACAACAATTTTATATTTCATCAAAAATTACTAATTGACATTTTATAAAGGAAGATGTTGTAAATGAGTTTGTTGTCCTATTTGCACAGAATTGAATATAAGAGTCAAACAGAGAATTTTTTAAGTATATAGGCATGTAGTGCATAAAGTAAGCTTTCTATCCACATATAGAACATTTATACTGAACATTTATAACATAAGATGAGTCAAAAACAGTCTATGCATGTTATATTAACCACCAAACAACAACTAGACATCATGTGCAAAATGATTTATCAAATAAAACCGTCCATGGCACATGATGCATACATGCTCACTAAGTTTTCTTAGGAACATATATCATGCTCTTAACGTTGGGGCTAAAGAACATGCTAGATGTGTTAGGTTGAGGTCCATAAGATGTTGAGGCAATGATGCCCATATTTATAGTCCTCTTAGGAACCCACTTAAGATTAGTTCATTTTAGGCCATATTTCTTAATATTGCACTGATATAGAAGATGACCACTCATGCAACAATATGTATATTTCTTAAATGGTAGTTTAGACATGAACCTAGGGGAATATTGGTTTGTCTTTCTTGGTTGAGCAAAGGGAGGTTTTTGAAAACCAAGTCCATGTTTAGTAGTCTCAACCCTTTGTTTACCAAGGAGGACATTCAAGTTGTCTCTCCCACTTGTCATTCTATCAACCATTACCTTCAACCTATCCACTTCATTAGATAAGTCAACACATTTAGTACATGAGATAGTGGAAGGGGGATTCACATCATCACATGATCCAACAAGACAATTCATGAAAAGATTTTCATTTTTAAGATCCTCATTGTCTTTCATTAGATCATTTACAATGATGGTCAAAGCATCAACTTTGTCTTGCAAGCAATTTTTCTCATTTTTAATTTTCTTAACCTTAGAGGTTAATTTTTCATTTTCAATTTGCAAACACTTATAAGCATACAACAAATCATCATATGATGGACCAACCATAGAAGGGGTATCACAAGAGGAGCTAGAATCATATATTGAATTAGAATCACATATCGAATCGGAATCCCACATAGAACTAGAAGAGTGGCTAGAATGTACCTCAATTTGATCTTTTTCAATTTGTGTCATGAAGCAAAGGTTAGCTTGTTTACTTGATGAGGAGCTTGTAGTACATGAAGTGTCATCCAAAAATGCCATGTAAGCTATTTTCTTTTTGCTATTACCTTTCTTGAACTTGCCATTGTCATATATTTTTTTGTTCGGGCAATCTTTTTGGAAGTGGCCTTCCTTTGCACACTCAAGACTAGCATTGTTTAAGTTGCTTTCTTTTCTACTTGGGTTGTTGATCCTTCTTGTAACAGCCCGTTACGTACCGGTATTGTTAACATTGATTATGATATTAAGCGCAGTTACAATCACAGTAATTGGGTTAATTAAATTACGGGCAAACTTTTTCCTTTTATCGTATTCCTTTTCATAACTAGAACCTTTTCCGTAATCAATTAAAACAACACTATAATTGTAAGTGCAATACGCGGAAGCATTCAGGTTAACAACAACACTAATCTTTCTTTTTATTCAACTCATTTAAACCCATTAACTTATTTTCATTTCTTACCAAGTTCTAGCCCTTTACATAAGCTACGCGTGGTTTCAAACTACGTTCCATGTGGAGTTCTACCCATCAAGTTAAACCCCTTTCTTTTAGTCAAGAAAAACTCAAATTTTCAAAAATTGCACTGTGGTAATCGATTACCAGTGGGTGGTAATCGATTACCACCTGTCAAAAATGAGGCAGTAGCCAAATTTTGACCTCCTCTGTTCTGGTAATCGATTACCAACTTTGGGTAATCGATTACCTCACATGGTAATCGATTACCAAGCCTCAGTAATCGATTACCAGTGAAGACAGTAGCCAAATTTCGTCCCCTGTTGCATGGTAATCGATTACCATGCTTGGGTAATCGATTACTATGCAGCAAAAGTGACAGATTACAGCATTTTAAGCCCAAGAAAGGTTGTGTAATCCATCCCAAACATCTTAGTACTCCACATGACACTTAAACATACTCTAATTTAGACTCTAGGCCCTTCAAACATGCATTTCCATTCAATTATGCATCATTTACAAAGTCTTTAATATAATGGCCATTTTACATCAAATATGGACCATTTTACAACATATTTGCCAAGGCTTCAATTACAATGAATGTGGCAATGGACAAGTCCCATGCTCACTCAATATACAATAGATTTCAAGGTTATACATATACATCAAACTTAAAAGACTTAACAAGTAGTCATGAGCATACAAGGCATGACATTTTCAACATGCACAAGTTCATGATCTAATTCTAAAGCATAAAACATATGCAAGATGTGTCCCAATCCAATGCTCATCACATGGTGCCTCCAATATGCACCTCATGCTCCACTCTTCCAGGCTCAACCTGACCTGAAATGATGCCCCAAAACACGGGGTGAGATATATAAATATATCTCAGTAAACCAAGGGCCCTGGAGGTTTCTCCACCCCATGGCTCACTCAATGTGCAAATATGACATCATATAATATGCAAGCAATACAATATCACCAACCAACTGGAGACAACCCAAGAACATCCACGCATGGATTCATGTTCAAGGACTCCATCATATAACTCCCGAGACAATCCTGGCGCCTCTCCCATGGTTGAGAAGACTCCATGGCAAAACCCAACCGGAACTCCTCATGAGCCCTATCCGGCGGATGTCCCCCGTTTGGATCATCCTGGTGTCGCTCCCAGAGTCGACCCCATGGCACATTCCAACTGGCACTCCGTCACGAAATGATCCAGCGGATGTCCAAACCAACACACGTCAACTGGCCAGTGACCAAATAATTTTTCATACAATCCAAGCAATATGCACACAAGCACATAATCACACAATGCCATAAACACATAATCCAACCACAACCATCCACTAGGTGTGGTGGAGCACACAAGGGCTAAACCCCAGTTCCAAAGGTTACCTCAACATCGAGCCATTGCTCCAAACGTAAGCTCCAAGCTTACCCGCTTCCAAAGCGTCCAAAAGAGGCAACCTAGATAATCCACAACATGATTATCAAACCATTTCCAAATCAATCATTTAATCTCAAATAATCATTCATTTTACTTCAATCTCTTTTATAGATCAAATTACCAAATACATCATGAATTACACATTCTTCCTTCTCATTCCACTATATCACACTATACCATCATCCAATTAAACATCATTTTATATCATACAATCTTAACTACACAACTTTTACATCATTTTTCCTCCAAACACCTCTATGGTTCGAATTCCTCAAAGGTTGATTCTACAAGGTTTTCACTTCCATTTTAACACACACACTAACCATATAATCACATTATCAACCTATACCCATGGTCCATCTTTCAATTATTCAATTACACCACATAACAATTTTCATGAAATTTCCACAAATTTTCCTAAGTTAAAACCCCAACTTTTTCACCAAAATTTATCATAGCATTTCTAGCTTTCATGCATCATTCTAAGGCATTTTCATCTAATAGCATTTTTCCATTTGGGCTCTCTATCATCACACATCTAGAATTAAAGATTCAAAGCATAATTTCTAGATCTACAAAACCAACCACAAAGATACAACAAATATACTCACCATCAAGTGTATGAACACCACCAAGGCTCCATCAATCCTAAGGAGATCCAAAAACTCCAAAAACTCCAAGAACACCAAAGGGGTCGGATCTGTCCCTGCCCAAAACGCAGCAATGGAGGTGGTTTCATGGCTTAAGAGTACCACCAATGGCGTTAGAAGGTTGTTTACAATAGATTTCAACACCAAAATCAAGTGATTTGGTGAAGAATTGAAGAAATGGTGAGAAAGAAGAAATGGGTTCATGTTTTTGCAAGAATGGAGAAGGCCACGGGAGAAAAGAAGAAAAGAGAAGAAGAAAAGGAGGAGGGAGGCGTGGGGGGTCAAGTGGGTTTTGGCCCCGCGGGTCCCACACGCGATCTAACTTTCATCCCGATAAAAATTCTGATCACAAATTCTTAGTCCACATATTTTTCCAGTCCATGTCATATTTTTCTTTCCTCAAAATACTCATAAAAATTTCACACTTATCGGTACACTCGTACCGCGGTATCTTTCACTTAAAAATTCACTATTCATCACTTTTTCACAATTTTGCCTATTCACTCAATTTTCCGTCCTGGTTCCATTTCCAGCATTATTTTTGTCATATTAAATTTCTAACTCCATTTTTCATGCCTCGGTTTACATCTTTGGCAAATTACCATTTTTTCCTTTTTGCCCATTTTGGCCATAATTCTCTGATTCTCATTAATCCTCCCCTTTTAAACCCATATTTTATCAATTAAATTCGCATTTAATTTTCCGAGGTGTTATACTTCTTCTCCTTTTGTTGAACTTCTTGTTGAAGAACTTGGTGAACGACTTGTTAAACTTTTTCACGAACATTGTCAAGAAAAGGTTCCCACGAGAAAATCCAGCACAATGATTTTCTTTGAACCGAAAACTTTTCGGATGATTATCAAGAAATGAAAGCAAATGAAAGAAGAAGAGAGCACTGCATTTTTCTACTTTGTGCAGATCGAAGAAGATGACTTAGAACCAAGAGAACTTTTCAGACGAGATGTTTAAGAGAGAGAAAAAACAAAAATTTCTTGTTGGCTTTCTTGAATCAATATGAAAAGCGTTGTTTTCTCGGAAGATAGAAGAGAGAGCTTTTGGAGCAGATTTCTTTTTCTTTTTGTAAAACTAAAGTTAAGCCTTTTTTTAATTAGTATTATATATAATATAGACAGCAAAAGGCTAACCCACGTGAACTAATCATCTATATTTGTTTTTAAGCTTAGTAAAGCTACTTTTGTTATTATTTTATTATTTTGTTTTCCAAAAGCTAAAACCCACGTGATAATTTGTAGAACTATATGCAGATTTCTTTACAATTCAATAACTATTTTTTTATTGTATTGCTTTTAAAAAAAATTAAACCACGTGACAATAATTGAGACTAAGTAACAAGGTTGATTATTTTTGAAACAACTAATCCACCGAATACAAAAGGTTATATTTTATTTAATTGATTTTAATTTTTGGTCCAGATTTTTTTTTAATTAACTTTCAATATGAAATACATCCAACTAAAATGCATATAATGCAATGATATGCACTGGAGCTTAGGGAGATACTATATGATATAATATAGTATGTAACAAAATTCTGAAAATACCTAACCACTTGTATCTTCAAGCTCCATCTTCAATTTGAGACTTCTTATAAACTCTTTGTCATCATCAAAATATATATTCCATAATGCATTGGAGGTCTTCAAAATTTTTTGTCAAATAAATGTTGGATATGATTCATACTTGGCATTTAAATTGTTGAGATTTATAAAACCATTAAAAAGCCTTAACCCATCAGCTTAAGCTTTTGGGTTGAATTGGTTCTTTACATGGTATCAGAGCCTAACGAGAGGAATCCTTGTTCTCCTTTCCTTACTCTTTTTCATAATTTTAATATGGTAGTAGAGAGATATCACCCTGCGTGAGGGATTGGCTTTTCTGTCTGTTCCCTTTCTCTCTCTCTCTACTTCTCTTAGTTTCTTCCGGCTGTATTTTCTTCTTCTTCTTCGTTGATTCATTGTTTTGATTTTGATTTTCTTTTATGGCTTGTATTTGGCCAATTATATTTTAGTCCCACATATGTTTGTGGTGTTATTCAAGTCTGATTTGGCTTGTATTTGATTTATTTTTGCCATTATTTGGCTTTATTTTGGCCCCCCATTCAGGGGGAGCATTTATCTCTATTATTTTCTGGTCCGCGGATTATTCCAGTTACACTGGCTCCATCGGCTTGTATTCCAGTTGCAATAATGTCTTTTTCCCACTATCTCTGTTGTTGCCTGGTCCGCGGATTATTCCAGTTACACTGGCGTCGGCTTGTATTCCAGTTGCAACAATATCTTTTTCCCATTATCTCTGTTGTTGCCTCGTCCACGGATTATTCCAGTTACGCTGGCTCTGTCGGCTTGTATTCCAGTTGCAACAATGTCTTTTTCCCATTATCTCTGTTGTTGTCTGGTCCGCGGATTATTCCAGTTACACTTGGCTCCGTTGGCTTGTATTTATAGTTGCAATAATGTCTTTCCCAGCCCTTTAGGCTGATGTCTTTACCGGCTCTTCAAACTGATGGTCATTCAAGTTGATTTGCTGTCGATTTCTCCGACTTATATTCCATGAAGCTTCATTTTATTTTTCTTTCTTCCCAAGATGAAGTGTCCCTCCATCTTGAGGGGGAGTATTAGAGATATAGATAATATTTTATTTTAGTTTATGGGATAGGATATTGTGACGATAATATTTTATTTTAGTTTATTATGTTAGTTATTTTTTTTATATTTATTTCTACCTTTGGGTGATGATTTCTCATATTTAATGTTTTCATTTTAAATTTGGGAAATTGTAGATGAAAATAAATATAATCGTTGGATCAACATAAGTTAGTTTATTATGTTAGTTATTTTTCTTTAGGTTGATTTGTAGAGTTGTTACAACCCCCACTTGTTTATTTTATGTTTCTTAGTATTTCTTATTCAAGCTTGTTGCTTATGATCTATACGCTCCAGCTTGAGGGGAAGTATTAAAAAAAATATCTAGTGGAATTTCTTTCTATGCACAGGTAGGTGGACCTGTGTATTGTCTACTCTTCAAGCCCAATGGACTCTCGTGTAAGGGGGTGTGTTGAAATATATATAACCATTAAAACCCCTCACCTACCAGCTTACGCTTTTGGGTTGAATTGGTTCTATACGTAAATAATGATTCTTGTTGGCGGGATGCTGAAAAGGCCAACAAGATTTCTTTCTTTCTTATGATTTCTAACGAGTGAGGTGAGAAGAATATAGTGAAATGTTGTTGGACATAATCCACATTGGGTAAACCAAAGTGAATTATTGTCTATTATTTCTTTGTTCTCTGTTTTGTGATTGTGTGTTTGATCGTTCAATCCGAACAGTTAACTCGATCAAAATGTTCAACTGCTACGCATTTGAAGTCATATTTTATATATATATATATATATATATATATATATATATATATATCAGAGACAATTAAAAATTATAAGAGACAATTAAAAGGAAAATGCAATTTATTTTCACTCAATTACTACAATTTTCAATTTACCAAAAAAAAAATACTACAGTTTTCATGTGTATGTTTTAGTAAATTTTTTGAAGAAAAATAAAATAAAATATATGTTGGGTCCTGAACAAAAATCACATGATTTAATTTAATCTCTTACAAAAAAGTCGCCTTGTGATCCCTTTAAAATCTAAAATAGACCCATGTTAGTCCTTTTGAGGGATTTATGTGGGTCTTTTTGAATTTCAGAGGACCATGATTTTGATTATCTGGGTCTATTTTTGAATTCTGAGAAATCACGAGTAGGATTTTTTCCCCCTAAGAGATTAAATTGATGCCCGTAATTTTTGTTGAGGACCCAAACTATTCTATTGTAACAGTTTAATTAACTCTTAATTACCTTTTTTATATTAAATTAAAGTTTTTTTATATATATATTCTTTTGTATTTTAATATATTTAAAATTTTCTTTATAATTTTTTTTTTGATATATGTCTTTATTCTTTTATTTTAAGTGTGCAGACATTAAAAAAAATCTACGTTTTCAGGTTCTTCTGCTCTATTTAAGAGTAAGTTGAAAATGGTACTTTAATACGTTCACCAAAAGGGAAATATATTTTCATGTCATTTCATTTTCACTTTATTTTACATTTTCTCTAATTGATAGTACAAAAAAGGACAAGGTTCGGAATTTTTCACCATCTCAGTCCTCCGAACTCATAGTTTAACGATGGGAGCCAATAGTCCAATAATGACAAAAGGAAGGACAAACGAACAAAATTCAAAATTCAAAATAAAAAATGTAGATGAAAACAAAATAAAATCCAATGTTAATCCTAATTTCTTATCAAACAGAGTTAACCAAAGGATTTAACCTGTGAAGAAAATTGTTTAACTAAGTGAAGTGACGGTGAATATACAAACTTATCAGGGCCGATTTTCCCACATGATTTTGCAAAAACTTCAATCTTCTAAGCGCAGTTCAAACTTTGGCTGTCCCTATACTTAGTACGACACAAAACTTACTCTTTCCTCATAAAATGAAAGTGAAATGTGTTTATAAACACACTTAGGAAAAATCTGATGCCGACCAAAGATCAGAAGTCATGGAGACAAGAACCTGAAGTGAAATAAATTAATTTTCAAATGAGAGAAGTTCTTGCCACCAAAGCAATAAATACATCAATATACCCACCTGTAGTATATACAATGTTCCCACCTATCCTAAGAGAAGCTGTGGGTAATGAATAGCAGTAGTGACTTTTGATGTTAGGATGGTCAAACCTTAATTGAAGAACTCCTACCATAAATCACTTTGACTTTTTTTTAGCCTTCAAATCAGCAGAAAACTTGGCCAGGGCGGTAGGTTTCATGACACTCTTAGGATTAAGAGCCTGCCGAATCTTAAAAGCAGCCCATGCAGTTCCCACAGCATGACCAGCAGCAACCAATCCTTCACTTGTTGCCTTGGCAGCTTCTTCTCCATATCTGCGGTATGTAAACATGAGCCAAATTGCTCAAGACAGTTAGAGAACAACATTGGCATTCCATCCTATGTCGTATGCTCGAATTCTCAAAGCACGTCATGGAAAATGGAAAAAGGGTTCTATATTTCTCATTTAACATGAGAATTCAAACTTTCCTACATACCCTTCGATTTCCGTGCTGACATGGGTCCTACACCTAATTTTTTCTAACACTTGGGTCCCACATTCTTTTTATCTCTGCAACATAAGATTTCAATTCTCATTTAACATAAGAAATATAAAACCCATGGAAAAATAATATAAATGAAGGAACTTGGATTTCATTAGCTAACGCAGCAGGTTATAGGCTAGTTTCCCAATAGCTGTACACCCAAATGCAATAATTTGTGTATTTCTTCTTTTTTAGTTTCTTTTATTAGGAGTTAACTCATAGCAGGTGTTGGAGTTTTCCTACAAACCCCGGTAATTTGGGTGGCATCATGGGGATGTAGGATACTTGGGAATTCAAGATCTCCACATTCTTGAATATCATAGCAATACTTAAAATTTTATTTCTCATGCCCAACATGGGGATCTTGAACACTAGGCAGTTGATACAGGGTTTTGCATTCCAGTGTGAAATTATGTGTGAATCATTCGCCCCCATAATAGCATCAGAACATGAAGAGAGATCACAGTATCATCAAATTCAATACCAATTCCTTACTTTCTTCTATAGGTATTTTACACCCCAGATAGGGCATCAATTGACTTTACCTCTGATGGACAAGCTCGGTTGTCACATTGGATGATGTTGACATGACATTTTTTCCTGCTACTTCAACAGCATCACACAGTTTGCCTATTTAACAAAAAAATTAAAAAGGACACACAGGACCCAGTCTATTAGTAAATAATATGAGCTGCAGCCAATTAACAGAAACCTTTCACTTGAAAGATTGCAACTGAAATATTAAAAAAAAAAAAAAAAAATATTCATCCAAAGTCACCAAAAGATAATACAAACCACTAATCTTAACCAAAAAAGAAAAAAAAAAAAAACTTGAGAAGCTATATGATAGAGAGGGTTATCTTATTTTCTTTGCTTTTTAATTAATAAAAGAGGAAGGATATTCTAACTACCAAAATTTTCTACTACTAACTTACTACCTATCTAATCACCATTGAATCAAAGAGAGAGAATACTAAAAGTTTTTGAAAAAAGTGAAAAGGTTGATCCAATGGTGATTAAATAGGTAGTGAGATGGTAATAAAAGATTTTGGTAGTAAGAATATCCCTCTCTTAATAAAAACATCATTTTTTTTTTTATATGTTCTTTCCTTTGAAAATAAGATAGGGGGTTTTCTATTTCTTCCTTTGCTGAAGGATATTTGGCTAGTGCTTAGAACTCAAAACAACATTTCAGTGATGCATGTAAATCATAAGCCCCCTAATAGCCAGGGATAGAGATAACTGACATACTGAATCCATCTAATGATGCAAGCACAACTTCCCCTGGTAGAAGGCTGAAAAACTTCTTTCCCGCTTTAGAATTTGCCACTGAACTAGTGAAAAATCCGGAGACCTTCACAACCCCAGTGAGAACCCCAGTTGCTACACTCTCCGTCATTCTGGTCACTCTCTTAACCCTATATATAAGCATCAAGCCAAACGACAAAACATTATAATAATGAGGCAAAAAAGTATCTTTAGAAAACTAAGGATTGAAAAATAAAAAAAATTAGAATGATAAAAATTATTATAATTCTGAAATAAATTAAAATTATAAAAGTACCATGATTTTCGCCCCAAAATAACATCGTTTCGGTAAATATTAGACAAAGTGATCTAAAATAACTTTAGAAAAAATAAACCCAAATACTAAAGCTTTAATTTAAGGGTAATGTTTTCCTCATTTTACATGACACGAGCAATTTTCGTACACGAACACAAAAGTGGGTCCATCAATTCTTTTATTTTAAAAATAGTGGACCCCACAATTGTTGTTGACATGACCTAAGAATTTTCCTACAACATAATATTTGTTTTTCACTTAATTTAATGTTATATTTATTATAACATGTTATTATAATGAAAAATTAAAAAATTATAATGAAAAATATTATTATAACTTTAAAATAAATTATAATTATAAAAATTCCTCAATTTTCGTCTCAAAATAATATCGTTTTGAGTTCAATGTAAATAAGTTATTTACAATGCCTACAAAAAAATGAACCCAAATACTAAAGGTTTAATGTTACTCATATTGAGGTTTGAAAAAAAAAATGTTACTCATATCGTAGGAAATAATTTTTTCTCCCATATGGAATCCATGTGAGAAGAAAAGAGAAAATGAAAAAATATGAACAAATCAAGAATATACTCATTGATCATTAATCCAATAAAAAAATGAGTACAAGATAAGAGTTAACAGAATATACTCAAATTACTTGATTTCTGCAAAATAAGTTCACTAAATATACCAATCAATAACTTGGCTTAATGTATTTAAAAAAAAAATAGCTAGTGTTTTGTTAACTTGTAGCTACAAGAGACAAACTTAAGGAATAAAGAAAATAAAAAAAGTGCACCTTTTGATCCGCTTTAAGGTTTCGGGACTAATCTCTTTCTGTTTAGTGGAAGTCATTCTTTTCTTCATGACCTCATTTCCCCATTTCAACCTCTCGACGGTTACATCCCCACACCACAAAATCCCCTTAATCAGTTGCCCGGAACCGGCGGCGATGAGTCTCGCGGCGGTTCCGCTGTAATCCTCCACATTGGGAGCTAAAGTGGTCCAATACGCAGCACATCTCTCCTCCATCAAATCCTTCTTCTTCTCCGACGTCAAATCCGCCGGCGAGATCTCCATCGCCACCGAACCGTCCAAAGCCTCCCCTTTCTTCTTCGCATTCTCCGACACCTCATGCACAGAAAAGCAGCTACATTCCTGCAAAACCTTGTCAAGCTCCTTCAGCAAATCCTCCTGCCCCTTCGACGCGATCGTCAAACCGTAGCTCAGCAAGCCGGAACCCTCGTCTCCTTTCTGGCGCCGGCGATGTTTATCTCCTTCCTCGTCGCTCGAATCGGAATCGGAACCTTTCTCCTTGGGGACGCGGAAGGAGAAGAAGTAGTGCGAGTCATCGACTTTGACGGCTGCCTCGTCCTTTGCGAGCGGCCATTGGATCTCGTCGGCGACGCCGGCGTAGACGGCGACGACGTTTTGGTCCTGGCGGAGACAAATGACGGTGAAATCGCCGCAGGCGAGCTCGACGCTGTATTCCTTGTCGATGAGGTGGAGAATGGCGCCGGGGACCTTGATGAGGACCTCTTCTGCGGCGACCGATGGGGCGGAGGGGCCATTGGGTTCGGGGAAGAGGTCTTCGACGAGCTCGCTGACGTCGATTGAGGGATAGAGAGAGGAGGAGGAGTGGTTGGGGTTTGGGTTGGAGAAAGTGTCGTGGTTCGAATCTATTACCTCTGGGTACAGGGAATTTCTCTCGTTAGGGTTTTGAGACGCCATTGATGAATCGTTCCAATCGTTAACACTGTGTGGATTTGGAATTGAGAGAGAGAGAGAGAGAGAATGTGAGTAACAGAATGAAAACCGGTAAATGAAGAAAGGACTCGTGGCGCGATGAGAAAGGAACAGAATTCTGACAAGCTTCAACTACCGCGGAAATTTCCCGCGCCAATACCGGTACGAACTGTTTTTGAGTTTTTTTGTTCTTTTTTGGTCTGTAGGCGAGAGTTATGTTTTTAAATAAGGGGTTTATATCTATCATGTCACATGATACCAAAAATTTTTCAACACACATAACATTTTGTGGGGCCCACACTTTCTAAAGCAAAAAAAAAACTAATGCACGCAAAACGAATCTCTATAACATTACAGAATCACTTTTTCTACAACACAACTCTTATAAAACCCTTTAAATAATCGATTGATAGGGGTGTAAATAGGCCAGGGCAGACAAGGATTTGGCCTTCCTGGCCTAGGCCTGCGTAATAAAATGGTCTTTTAATACAAAATTATTTAAAAAGCACACGGCCTAGAAATACCATATTGCAATATATATATTAATTAAATAATATTTCCAGCATGAAATTATAAAAAGTCTATGACATTTTTTTTTTAACAAGAATACAGATTATAAAAATTCATGACAACAAAGATTGAATTTTTCTTGGCACATCATAATCTTCAAGTGAGCCTTTCAGCTTGATTATTCCCACTATATTTTCGAACCTGCAAGTAAAAAATCAAAAAATCAAATTAGTTATGCATTTCACAATGTTTACATTATGAATTGCAATATATAAACATTTTCAAATGAGTTCTTAAAGAAGCAATTTATACCTTTTGTTTTTTTCTTCAAATCATTTATTTCATAACCAATCTCCACCACAAATTAATGCTTCGACAGTCTCCTCGACTAAATTAGCACGATAATATTATATAAAAAATAATTTTTAGAATATAAATAATATTATATAAAAAAAATTAGTTAAAAATTGAAATAGGCCGGCCTACAGGCCAAAAGGCCAGGCTTTTTTAATTTGGCCTATGGCCTTGTTTTTAAATAGGCTCGCATACAAGCCTTTATCTTGTCTAAGTACTTCGGAGGCTGGGCCGGGCCAGGCTTTTCATAGGCCAGGCCGTAGGCCCCTGTAGGCCGGCCTGGCCCATTTACACCCCTATCGATTGATAATACTTTTAATACAAAATTATGCATAGAAATATTCAATGGGTTTAACTTTTCTTATGTTGTAGGATTGTAGGAGAGGAAAAAAGTAGAGAGAAGTTGAATGTGAGTCCCATAATTTATATTTAAAAAGAAAAGAAAAATTAATTGGCACGGAAAACGAATTTGTGTAGGAAAATGATGTTGTCTCATTAGCATAAATCATTTCTCATATATATATATATATATATATATATATATATATATATATATATATATATATATATATATATATATGGGTTTTATAGGAGTTATGTTGTAGGAAAAGTGATTGTGTTATGTTATACAGATTCGTTTTGCGTGCCAGAATTTTTTTTTTGCTACGGGCCCCATAAAATATTGTGTGTATAGGAAATTTTTTGTGGTTATGTTAAATAATAGATGATAAATCATATATATATATATATATATATATATATATATATATATATATATATATATATATAGGTAATAAGACTTTATTTTAGAAAGAAAAAAAAAAAAGTGGATTTTTTGTTAGTAATATTATCCAGATGTTGCTGGAGAACTATAGCCTGAAAAAAAACCCAGTTAGCACCTTAGATATGCAGGCGCAACAAACTTCGGAGTTAGCATTCATAGGTAGAGGGTGTTATTAAAACTATATACCTAATAACTCATAATCTCATATATAATCAATATGTATAATGCATTAGTTGATGATAATGGGCATTTGCAGAATCCACAGATTAATAAGCTTTTTGCAATCAGAAATAGAAGAGGGTCGTTGATAGAGAAACAAGTTTATTTCTTCAAATAAAATCATCAAAGATGATTTAAGACGGTTAAGAACATCAACAACAACAGTCATATCTAGCATAAACTAGTTCGTATAGGTACTAGATGAACCCATTTAAAATAAAGGACAAATTAAAATAAATAAATAATAAAGAAAAAAAATTAAGATGATTTGAGACCGTATTATTTAAAATTTCAACAGGAAAGTACGTATTTCCATGGGACCAAGCTCAACAACAAAGTGGGAATTGTCGACAGGGTCACCCCTAACTGCTTGAGGTTCTTTCCCTTTGTCCCCTTCAACGTTCCATGTCATCTTCTTCATTTCTGACTTCTCTTGGTTAGCTGATAAACTAACTTCCTTCAAGTCCTTTATCTGCAGAATAAAACACCAAATCACTCATTATAGACCTGACTTACCAGTTTCATATAGGACTAAAGTGAATTTACTCCAAATTATGTTAGTCTAAGAATTTTTGTGAGTCACAAAGACAAGCCAAAAGGAGAGGTGAGAAGAAGCTTTATGTACCGTTTTTTTGGCAAACAACTTCTTCAGTTCAACTTTGGTCAAAGTTGAATACTCGGCATCTTCACGTGGCTAGCCACATTGAAAGCATGAGAGAAATATATGAGAAGTATATTAAAACCAATTTAGCTACGGAAAAGAGAGGATTACTTATTACAACTGAATTGCACTAAAATATGTATTGATGCAAGACTTGGCATATGATCCTGTTGAGTTTTAGTTATATTACTTTGCCTTGGTTCATGTGCGAAGGTAAATACGAAAATGATGACGACAATTTTAGATTTACCTCATATAGATGTGCCAAACGGAGAAGCACAACTCCTCCATTCAACTCCTGCAAAAACAATTAAGTTAGAGAGAAAGATAGAGTCAAGAGTGCCATAGCATTTCTGTGCTGCATTTGATCTACCTCGAGAGTTATCAGAGCAACATTGGGAGGCAAGCTGTAATTTGGATCCATGACAGTTCCTTTGGTCAAATGAGAGGACTTCCAATTTTCCAAGTTCTGACCAATAAATATCTCAGAAGATGTAACATGTTGATGATTATTAGTCAATGAAATAAGTACCTACAGTTGAATCATACCTCGTGTGTAAAAGCCAATAAAAGTGGGGAGTAAATTTCCTGACCAGTTGTTCGGCGCCAGCGTGAACCAGCTCCAAGCTTGTGGATGCCGATATAATAATTTCCTCTGACCTGATACAACATGAAGAATGAGATATTACAAAAAAAGGAGATAGAAAATCCAAATGTTATAGATAGACAGAAGAAAAGGAAAACAGTCTTTTTCTAGTTTTCTAGCCCACTGGTGAAAGTGAGTGTTACAATCCATGTCTTTCAAAAAACAAACTAAATTTCATTCAATCAATTAGTCATGAAGCAAAAAAATATAAACTAATTGGTGACATAGCCATACTGTTAGTCCTTCACATGTATTATTCACGCAAACTTGTTCATCAAGTGCTTCCCCTACTCCTCGACCATCATCATTGAGAATACGCCTAGTGCCGTAAACATTGAGGATTAGTAGTTTGTATACAATGAAATGATGTTGAATTAAACAATGAAAAATTGCATAAATACCTATGAAGCATCAGTTCCACCTCACCATCTTTGATGCTGGCTCCACCAGTGGCACGGTCAACTAAGACTGAGAATTCAGATTTCTTATCCTTAGTATAAATTCCAAGATTAAGCTGGAAAGAGAAAAAAAAAATAGTTATAATCTAAATCAAGATTATAGAAACACATCAACTATGAAGCCATCAGAATCCAGAACTATTAGGCAACTTTCTCCCTCTATCAAGTTCTCGTGATTTATTTTCCAGTGTTTGATGCCCTAATAAATTTTGTGTTGCTTGTATTTTAATTTTCTCCCCCCTGATTATCAGCAATAAAAACCCGAATTCCCAATGAAATTGATATAGTTGAAGAGTTTTACTGGATAATAATTTCCTGCTACAGGTTGAGTAACTTGAAGGGGCCAATCTTCCCTATGATCTCGAACCTGCATTAACATTTTTATGGATCATAAAAGTCAATGTTGCAATTTTTCCCCAAAAGAGGATTTCATTGTAGAGAGAAGAAAAAGTGTATGTGAGTTACCCGTTTCAGAAAATCTCTTCCATTAGAATCAGTGTAAAACTCCTTGTTTGTGGCCATATTTGCTGTCATTTGTGTGATCACCTCTTTTCCAACTCCATCATCAGTAGGAATTGGACCAATCTTCATTAATAAATTTGTGTCAGAACCATATTTGTACTTTTACAACTCCAGAATCCAGATTATGCCAATTAACAGCCACAATATTCTATTTGGCCGGCACAAGAAATAAGAGTGCTCTTTCACAAGGCTAGACAATGGGACTTACAGTGAATTCAATTTCAGCACGGTCCTTGTCTTTGTAAAGCCTAGTAACCTAAAAACAAACAACAGAAAGCAAATAAATTACTCGTGGTCAGAGCAAAGCCGTTTAGGTATCTCGTGAGCGTACCATTACAATGAGTTGGTTAATCATTATAATTTGTAACTTTAGCAATGAATTTGAATTAAAGAGATAGGTTTCGCTGGAATGCTCTCTTTTTTCCCCAGTAATCTGCAAATCTTCAATATTAAATCACGCACTATTCTAATTTAAATAGTAGTGGTAAGTGCCATCAAGTTAGATCTTAGATAATGGTAAAATGACTCCTGCTTTCTCGTCTTGCATGCATCCAATCCATTTTCAGCATTAGATTCTGTGTACATGTGTTAATGTATTCCACTACCTTATCTCATAGGCTCATACCTCCTCAAAACACCAATACTCAACATTCATTGTTGTGTCTAGAAATCCATACATTTATTACAACATAGAATATATAGGACTTGCCAATAATACACAAAAAATCTTTTAAGACTCTGAATGCAAAATATGTTTTGCATCCTGGTACTTAAATCTGCTAAGTTACTGACCTGGTAAATCCAAGAGCTAAAATTCTGATGAACCTCATGAACAAGCGGTCCACGGATTACCTTGAAGGGCACCTGCATATCAAATTAATCAAAAAGCATCTATACAGATCAGATACAGTATAATAAATATAAAAGCTTAATAGAAAGTGGAAGTGGATAGACATATAGTAAATAGGAGGACAAGAAGAACAGCAAACCCAAGATAATTTGAATGATTTTTTGTCAATGTCTTATTGTTTATTAAGGAATTATATTATTACACTTCTTATGATTTCTTATATGAAACTAATGCCATAGGCTAACAGAATAGAAGAAGAAACTTACTGATCTTGAAACAATAGTTGGAGGAGATCCATTAGGCCTGAATATATATGCACCAGAAGCCTACAGGAGAAATCACACCATTGAAGCATACGCTGAACTAATATAAATTGTTACTAGAATGAGTGGCCTTGTATGTACAAAGAAATCACACACCTGACTATCATCACTAGAACCATACCAGAGAAAGCTTTGCTGAATTGGTATAACAACCTGGGAAAATTTAAAAATCATGAAATATTCTCTCCTACACCCTTGGAAATATGTCTTGATATGAAACAAATAAAGCTAAACCTAAGTGACAAAATATACCTTGAACATACTTGCTATGCATTTAAATCTATTACCTATGTTTACGTTTAAAATTAAGATGATTTTGTGCATATGAAATCAACAGAATATATACTCAACCAGACACAAAATAAAGTTTGACAGCAATCTCTGGCTATAGGGTACGAGAATTTGAAGTTTGATCATTGCGTGAACATTGTGTTAACAGCTGAAAATAGTCTTTACTACTTTCACTTTCTGGTCTATGACAAATATAAATTTTATTGCTTCCTTATATTTATTGAAGGGTACATCTGGTGCATTGTATTTTAGTCTATAGTTCGGCAATTTATCATGAATAACAACTCAGTTAACAAAATATTATAAACATTCTTCTGTGCTGAATGAACATGCAAAATTACTTACTCCAGTTCTGGAATTATACATCCGTTTGAGTTGTCCAGAAGTTGAAGAAAAGCGCATCTTTAAGTCTCCCGGCCCTATCTCAATGGTATCTCCTTTCTGACTCCTGAGGTGTGAGAGATCTCCTTTTCTCCTTGTCCCTGCCAAGTTGGAAACCGACAAAACAAATTTAATACCGAAAATTAATAAACATATTCAGTTAATAAAATCCATATTTTGTATTTTATATGACCACTCTGTGTGTGGGAAACTTTACCTTTACCAGCTGCTTTAGAAATGAAGTAAGTACTCCATCCAAGTGGAGGTACTGACACCTGAAACAGAAGCCAGTATTTGGGGGCTTGTTTTGGTGACAGTCCCAAATAGGCCTTCACGTATAATTCTCTTAGATTTGTTGTAACATCATCCACGTCCACATATTGTGCTTCAAGGTTATTGCCCCATGAATCTTTGACAACAAAATTAGCATCATTCACCTAATGCAAATTGTCACCTTCAGCAAGACATTGATATTGATTTATTTTATGATGCCGCAAAAACCGTATATACTCACTGGTATTCTGACAATATCAGTACGATTCCATCCAAGTGGGTTATACACCACTACTACCTGAAAATAAACCATTAACGTATGATAAGTAAAATTTAACCAGAATTCCTATTTAGATGTTATAAAAATATTACCAAACTCTTATCCTCTGGAATATTGCCTTCTGTCGGAGGGCAGTAACTGATATTGAGTAATTGACACTGCCAAAATCCAATAATAGTGTAAAAAATGAGAAAAACAATTTAAGAATCAAGAATAGGAGACTAACTACATAATATGTACAGACACATTGGACAAAGAAGGAAAACATGTCCTAAAAATATATCTGCAGCTGGAACAATGATAGAACCTACTTCAACATTTTTTTTGGCAAGACACTTATACAAGAGTGGTGAAAGTTAATAAAGAATAGATAAATAATTTTACTTTTTTTTTCATTTGAAACATTACCTGGGCAAATGCCGATGCAGGTGCTGAACATTCATAACCTGATTGCTTACTAGTAAGACAAGCCAAAGAAGAACTAACAACTGCTTCAGCCTACAAGAAATCATTGCTTTTGGAAAATTAACCAGACAACCAAGTGCAGGACACAGAATATATTGTCAAAATTTGAATTTGGAAAAGTTCAAGTTCCTGACCTTAGATGCTCCAAGAGCAAGTCGTTTGGCATAGTCATTAGTTGTATGTTGTTTGGCAGTGCCAGTGACAGCATCATGGTGCTGTGCAATTCCTAGAGCATCTCCAAGATCAAAAGTATGGTATCCAGTTGGTTTCTTTCCAGCCAAAAACTCAAGTTGACGTGTTGCCTACACCAAAATGTTAGCCATGAGTTGGGTTTGTTTAGAATGCTTGAAGGCACAAAAAGAAAAAATACACCCAATTTCATTTTGTTTAGAACATCAATAACATACCAAATAATATCCACTTAGCATCCTAACATATCTCTTTAAGGCTGGGCGACTGGTGTAAAAGCCTGTCCAATAAGCATTTGCTCCATCAGCATACCTATAAGAAATCATCAAGCATGTGCATAAGTTGCTTTCAACATCAACATCACTTTTATTTCAAACTAATTGGGATCCATGGTCAATGAACTCAAATGAAAAAAAATGAAAAAATTGAGTGAAAATAAAAATAAATAATTGAGAAGATACAGGGCCGACCCAGTTCAAATATCCACTTCGTAAGTGTCTGGGGAAGGGAATACTTTAGGCATCCTTTCCCCTGCTTTTTGCAGAGAAGCTGATTCAAACCCGTGACATGACACACCACGGCAAGCAAGCTTACCGCTGAGCCAAGCCAGCCTTTCTAATTGAGAAGATACAGATATATAAATAAATAAACAGATCCTTACGGGAAGTAATCATCAGTTTTCAGCGGCCAAGATTGATTTGCAGCATTTTTAGCAATGGTATAAATAGATGGAGTAGAATATAAGGCATTCACTCTACCATCCTGAAGAATGAACACAGGGAAACATGTATTTGAATTCAGCATGATACCATCAACACATCATGTATAAAAATGAATTGCTAGGATATGCATTATAAATCCCTACCTTGTTAACATAGTGTATTAATTTATCCATTTGCTTGAACCAAGACTCTGCATATTGGTACTGGAAATCATCACCCATTGTCCACATGATATGGTTTGTCCTCGTCACATTTGCCTATAATAAGTACAAGCAAATTAAATTTGCACATTCTTGTCTATTTCAGTGACAGAAAAGCTAGTTGGTATATTGGTATACCGTACACTACTTAGAAACTCTAATGAAATTGCATTTAATGTAATGTTTTATAAGAGTTATGTCGTAGGAAAATTGATTGTGTAATGTTATAGAATCGGGTTTAAGGGGGAGTGGTTTTTTTTTTTTTTTTTATTCTTGTCTATTTCAGAGACAGAAAAGCTAGTTGGTATAGTGGTATACTAATTAGAAACTCTAATGAAATTGCACAATAAATTGATAAAATTTTAGGAGAAACCTACTTGGGTTGTAGCTGCATCTATAAAGTCTTTGACGCGCTGTTCAACATTGTAATCGAAGATAAGAGGATCATCCTGCAATTGTAAACGGTGACATACAATGAGCCATGTGCTTAACAAAATATGCAAAATAATATCATGAGTAATTTAATTGTTGTTGAGTGTTGGAACCTGTAACGGAGCAATCTCAGTTCTATCGACTTCGAAATTAAAACCATTTGGAGCACTATAATGAACGGGAAAAGCATTGGCAAAAATCTGCAGCAGACCCAAAATGGTAAAAATGATTTACAAAATTAGTCATTGTAGCTAAAGAAACAAATGATTTCTTGGTACACAAGTTCCAACTTCAAAACAAAACCTGAGCTGAGGAACCAAATGTTTTAGACCCACGCCAAATAACTTCAAGAGACTTATCATCTTTGCGCTTAGCTCTGTCTTGATAATCAATCCTAGCGAAGTGTACAGAATCAAACCCAAGCTGCATAGCCATATCAAAACAGATTATTCATTTTTATTTTTGTTATTCAGCAAAACACAATTATACGGTTAAACTAGAAATGTCATGACATTTATATAAGGATTGATTTTAGAAATCTGTTAAACACAATTATGGGCTTGTTTGAAATCTCTATTACAAAAATAGTTTTTTGATTTTCATAACAATAAAATAAAAAATATGTCTGGATTTTTTTTTTTAAAAATTATAATTGTTTTTAAAATTAAAATTAAAAAATATGTTTTTTTTATTTTTAATTTTCAAAATAAACAATAAAAAATAAAAAACATTTATTTTTATAATTATTCTACAAAACAGTTTTAAGAAAGAAAAAATTAGAACAAACAAACATTTTGTTCTTGTTTTCGGGAATGTCTAATTAGTATTTATATTTTGAATCAGTATATCATAAGCGGTAACAAATCAGCACAATAACAATGGCATATAACCAAATGCGTGGAGTATATTCACAGCCAAGACAGTGTGGAGTTAAGAGTATATGGGTTATGGGAAAAGGTTACCTGAAATTGATAGGGGTATGATTTGTTAGTCTTGTCGCTTTTCAAAAATATGATTTTTATATCTTAGGTGTTTTGCTTCTATTCTTTAATTTAAAATTTGTAAAAATATAACCCAGGAAATTTCCAAAACAATTGCATAATAAAATTTATTTATTTTTATGGGAAAAGGTTACCTGAAATTGATAGGGATATGATAATTAGTCTTGTCGCTTATTCTTAGATTCTATTTCTTATGTGTTTTGCTTCTCTATCTTTAATTATTTTTTAGCATTCTCTCTCCATTGATTCAATGATGATTAGAACAATTGCATAATAAAATTTTTGGTAATATATTTATAATTTATTTTCCTTTACAATCTCTTACAATAAATATTTTACACCGTTGATTTACAACAACGGTTAAGATTTTTGCATATAAAATTTATTAATTAATTATTAATTCATAATAAATCTTAACCGTTGATCGAGGGAAATCATCGGTTAAAATATTGATTGTAAGAGATTTTAAGTATAACTTCTCCCTTGTATAAATATTATCTGCGATAAAAATATAAATATTTTTCTTTAAAATATTTTAATCACTATAATGTATTCCGGTGTACCATTTTTCTTACCCTGGCTTTTATTTATTTTCTAGACCAAATAATTTCGTATAAAAGGTGATTCTTCTGCATGTAAATGAAATACCTACTCATAATATGTATAAGATCTTTTAAACAATGAAATAAGTGAAATTTTTATTTAAAAAGAGTACAAAAATATATAAATATTTAGTGTAAAAAATTGAGGGAAACATAATGGGGGTACCTCAGCGCCTAATAGGTAAGCCTGAACAGCAGAGTGTCCAAATGGATCAATCTGCCATCCAGCACGAGGGGTCTTGTTAAACTGTTCCTTTAGGAAGCGATGACCCAAACTTGTTTGATCAATCATGTCTATGTAGTGGCACGTGGCTTCATCGTGCATACACCAACCACCATTTCTGCCGACAGAAACACATAACAGTCACATGTGCAACAGTACATATAGGATATCATAATCTATATAGGAAATATGGAAATTAATTTTTTTAAGTATATATAAAATCATTAATAAATAATTTAAATTTTTGGATTAAATTAATTTTTTATATGATATTAGAATTTCGAAATCTCGGATTAGATCTTCACTTCCTCACATTTTTTTTTCTCAAATTTCTTATCACAGATAGATTGAACATGATGTAGCATCCATCTTTCAAATTCAATGAACTTTATTGTGAGGGGATATATTAGAGATATATAAAACTATTAATGTATCATCACCAAACAGTTTAAGCTTTTAGATTTAATTAGTTCTTTATATGATATCAGAATTTCAGTAACAAAAAATTAGACATGTGCAATTTTCACGCTTCAAGATCAAAGACCTTTTGAGTTAGGGAGTGTGTTAGATAATAATATAAACCATTAAAAAGATCATCATGCAACATGTTAAAATTTTGGGTTGAAGTAATTCTTTATAATAACTTTAAATTATGTGAACTTTCAAAAAATTAATACGTTTATTAACAGCTTATTAAGATAGATAGTGAGATGAAAAAAAGTGTGGCTAATTAACTATCTTGTCACCATTTTAATAGAAATTCACTTTAACTCTGTTTTCAAATTGGGAAAAGTGTTTATCCTTTTAAATGACACAACTTATATCCTTTCACTTTCACAAAGAGGTGGGACCCACACCTTTATTTTTTTTATCAACTCTCTCTCTCCTCTTTTATCTATCTCTTTCTCTCTCTTAAAATGACATAACTTTACATCTTTAAAATGACACAGAGTTTACCCTTTCAAATTATATATCAATTTGTCCCTCTTCTTAACTTACATATGAATTTACTGAAATTTGACCCATATTTACTCAAGTAAATAAATCATTTATCAGAATAAATACTTATCAAGGACTATGGTTTGGTCAAATAAGAACAAATTAATATATAATTTGAGAAAATGGATAAAATAATAAATTAATTTTTATAAAAAAAGGTTAAATGATCAATCAACCATTAATTTATCCATTAACAAGCAAGATTGTATCATATAATTTCATATGATATATGATCTCATAATCATATTAAAACTCCTCTCATATGACATTAGGTCATTTCATTTTATATTATATCATATGACCTAATTTCAATCATGAAAGCGAGCATGTATAAACAACTAAAATCATATCCTATATCCCATCATGACATAAAAGAGAATCTATTTCATTAAGGTGCGTTTGGAATCGACACACACTAACACAAAGAGACACACAAGCAGGACCACAAACACATAAAGCAGCATATTAACAGCACCCACGTACACGAATTCTAGCTGCCCAGCATCCACAAGCTTTTTCACTTGTTCTTGTGTTTGTGGACTTTGTTCTACCCACCATCGATAGAAAAACGCCTGCAATTTATTTAAGAAATTAAATGAAACCCAGAACTTAATTTTTCTGAATTGAAGTAAATAAGCCATAACATTTTATGCTCATTATGGGGTGTCATAAATAGATTATGATTTTGACATCATTTGAACATAGCTAGTTCCCAGATTTTACCATCTCAGCAAACACAAACTTTCTATTTGGATCTTTCTGAAGGGACACAACCACTGAGTCCAGCACATTCTGAACACATGCCACCTACAAAACAATCAAAAGTTGAAACTTTTAACAATTATATGCTCAAACACAAATGAATATGAATGCACAGAATCGTGTGATTCTAACCTGAATAGTATTGTTTGATCCAACATAGTACTGATCAATAGTCTTCAACCAACCAACATCATCGTGGGAATGTGCAACTAGGTGAACATTCAATTTTCCTTGCACGACACCAGCTCCAGTATTATAATTTATGTATTTAGCAGCACAAACTAATGTGCCATAGAAACAAAGCAAGAGAAAAACAGAGAGAAACTCTGCAGCTAAGGTTCTTATGTTTCCCATTTCGAACAACAAAACTGTGCCTAGTTTGTGGATATTATACTATTCATTTATTCAATTAATATATAGAAGATAAGGGTAAAACCAAAGCTGAGAATAACCCGTCATTGTACTATTCATTTATTCAATTAATATATAGAAGAGAGAAGGATAAAACCAAAGATTAGAATATGAATAATAAATTGTGAATTGGTCGTGCCGGCCAAGTAGTGTAGTAGTAACACGAGAGGTTTCCATATTGGCAAGAAAACAAAAGAACAATGACCGCTACCAAAATAAAATAAATAATAATAATGCTACTTTCACAAATTAATAATCACATACTGCTTATACAGCTCCACATATGTCGTTGGCTACAATTCTAGTTTTATTATAACTTTTTAAAATGCTCTGACTTATAAAATACATCACATATTTGTGTTATTTTTCCAATCTCAAATTTGAGATTTGATACGTAGGGGTAGGACTTCATGACCCGAAGCGTGTAGAATTGTATGTGGGGATGCAAAAGTTAGTGGACATTAAAGTCTTGTTTCATTCGGGTTGATGAATAATTGATTGGCTCTGTTATCGATGGAAATAATAGTAACTTAGGGTCTCTTTTGATTGTGTTTTTTTTTTTTTTTTTTTCATAAAACTGTTTTGTAGAATAATTATGGAAATGATTGTTTTTTTTATTTTTTCTTTTGTTTTGAAAATTAAAAACCGTACTCCAAAAAAAAATTAAAAACCAAAACAGAAAACAAAAATAACTCAAAATATTATGTAAATTTGATTCTAAAAATAAAAAAATAGTTACAATTTTTAAAACTTTTTTTTTATAAAATAGGCTTACCAAATGAGTTTTTTTTATTTTTTTTTTAAAACTAAAAAACTGTTTTAAAAAATAGGAATAAAAGAGAGCCTTAAATTATTTGTCTCCATTATTATTGGCCAGAGTAATTTCATTTTTTGACTTGTATGCTTGAGTTAGTGAGTTGTTAGAGAGAAAAAAGGAAAAGAAAATCTGATTATATAAGAAATAATAAGAGGATGTATATCGTATTCTTGGATTTAGAAAAAAAAGAAAAAAAAATCTTAAGAGGGGATTATATTTACAAACTATACTATATACTCCCAGAAATATATTAGATTATACTATGTATTTTTGGGAGTACATAATGTAATTTACAAAAATTTGTAAAAAAAAAAAATTATAAACGAATCATTCTCCTAATATTAATATTGAAATTTGAATAATATTTTAAGTATCCCAAAAATTCCCAACAAAAGTCACGTGAAATGCATTGACTCTATGCAATTAGATTTGTCTTCTATGTTATATTTTGTATGATCAGTAAGCGAACTTAAAAGATTTTTGTGTAGATTAATTTATATATCTGGTGTAAAATTAACTTAATGAGATAATTTATTACTATTTTAAATATAAAAATTAAGTGACATATTAATTCAAATAATTATTTAATATAAAATAATAATGTGCAAATTGTTTATGAATTTAATTTATGCAACTTGTAAACTATGTTGTATTGACACCGATATGGGACACAAGACATGAGATGATATTCTGACACGTTAATTTTAAAAATATTAAATTTTGACACGTTAAGACATGTTTTGATATTAAATAATATTTTTAATTTATGTAGTCTATATTATATTTAATATTTAATAATTTAATAAAAAATGAAGCTAATAAAAAAGTGAAGCTAATTTTCCGAAAAAAACATAAGATATCTCAAATATTTATATTAAACTCAATAAAATAATAATTGTAATTCAACGAATCTAATAATTGGAACTAAAAACATAATGCAATGAAATTTTTTAATTATTTTTTGAGTTTCTGCAACTTGTGTTGAAGTATCTGAGAATATCAAGAAATGTCACACACACACATCAGATTTTTTTTTTTAAGTGTCCATATATTATATCTTGTAAATGTGGTCTAAAATAATATTTCCTTTGACTGGCCACTTCACGCCTGTTTTCACACTTAAAAATGGGAATAACCGGATATTCTCGAGTCACGGGCTCATGCACGTATATGATTTTTCAACTTACGAAGAAAAAAGCAAAATAGCATAAACCCATGATCATATCGTTATGTATTTTCCCTAATTGAGAGGATGGATATTTTTATTATCAAATTTTTTCACTATGAATTCACTACCTATTTAATCACCATTGGATCAATATTTTCTCTCTCTTCATAAATTTTTTAACATTTTCTCACCTTGATCCAATAATGATTAGATTGGTAATAAATTGATAGTAAAAAACTTTGGTAATCAAAATATCCTGCCTCTTCATTGAAAACAGAATTGTACAATATCATAACATTCTCAGGTAACTACTGGCTGCTTCTTTTACTAAGTAAAGTGATGTATTGAAAGTGACTATATAGGAATAGCTCAAATTTAACCAAAGTCTTTGGAATCGGTCTTGTGAACAAGCCTCGTGCTAGCAATGAGTATAATAAGTGGCTTTTGAGGTTTCGAGGTCATTGCTATAGAATTTTTAATTATTTCTTTTTTCTTTTCTTTTTTGGAAACAATAAAAAAAATAAAAACAAACAGAACAACCTAGCTACTGGTCAACCTGGGGTAAAGAGAACCCCATTCTATCTCTGACAAGCAGAATACGACATCCCTCGCGGAGGAGAGAATTTATTGTGGACCGGGATCATCATTTTTTAGATGGTCTTTTAATGTAAATATGAAGATAAAATTGGAAAAGAAAAAAAATAGTAGGGATAAAAAGAGAAAGAAAAAATTAGTATTGTGAGAGAGCACTAAATCATTGGGTGGTCCTGAAACATAATAAATATTTCCCTTGAGGAGTGACCTCAAAAATTTGGACTTCCCACTCATCCAAAATCAAGTGAGAGGCCACCCAATCAGCAACTTCATTGGTTATTTGCAGAATTTGAAATTTTTTAATGGGTAAACTCTTTATCTTTTAATTAACAAAAAAGATGTGGCAAAATGAGCTCGGCTCGGTGGGCCAACCTGCCAAACGGAGCGAACTGAGTTTTTTTTCAACTCATCTCAAAAGTGAAGCGGAGCGGGGTGAACTCATTTTTTGGAGGGTTGATCACGGGCATAGGCGAGTCAGTGTAAAATAGGCTTGAGCTGGTGGCCCAACTCGCCCAACAAGACGGGGCAGGCTGGCTCATTTTTTGGCGGATTAATGGCGGGGCGAGCCACCCACTTTGCCACCTCTAGACACGACTTATATCATTTCACTCTCACAAAAAGGTAAGACCCACATCTTTATTTTTTTGTCAATTATCTCACCTACCTTATCTATCTATTTCTCTCTTGACACAATTTTACATCCTTTAAAATGATACACACTTTTTTCCTTCCACTAAAATATTGACATCTGGATAAATATTTTTTTTCTTCCTTTAGTCTCTTTTCTTCTCTCTCCTCAATCTTTTTTCTTTTTTTCTCACCTCCCTCACACCAAATTCTTTTTGCTCCCCAAGCGCGCAAACTTGGCTCCTCTCACCTCGGTCTCATCAAAGACCAATTCCTACAGCCAAGGTTCTGAATTCTTTTCACTAGATTCGCAAAAGCTTGGAGGTCATCACAACCTTTCCTGATTATTTCAATAGCTGAAGTAGATTTATATTCATGAGAGATTAATTTTGAATAAAACATCTTTGGATGACTCATATGGTGACATTTAATGTTGAAGGACTAAATTGGTAATATATATATATATATATATATATATATATATATAAGATTAATGAGATGATACTCTTATCATTTGAGAACCAAATTAAGAATTTATTTTACTTTTATTTTTTGTCTGCACCGTTCGATTTCTAAAAGTCATCCAAACCAAACTTAACTTCTTACCAAACTTCGTATCATCCGCAGGGAAAAATTTAATATGCTTCAGGACAACTGAATCATTTAGTGTGCTCTCTCTCACAATATTAATTTTCTCTTTTCTTTTTTATCCCTATTATTTTCCCACTTTTTCCATTTTACCCTCTTATTTACACTAAGAGACCACCTAAAAATGATGGTCCCGATTCACCTTAAATAACCTCCACCGGGAGGACCATCATTCATTGCTGCTTTTTGCTTTTTGTGTTGAGATTTCTTCGACATTTCCACGGGTGGCGGCGTTCCATTGATTGATTATTTTTAGGTAAATACAATAAATATGGGGTCTGCTGTTTTTTTTTTTAAAAAAGAAAAATAAGGGACATGCACGATTTTCGATGGTGTACAAGAAATGTTTTACGCGAGAAAAACGTATCCCTTATTTTTATTCTTAATATTTGTCGAATGAATAACGTCATAATGTACTGAATGATTTAATAGGTTACGAAATAATCTGAGCATTCACTTTCAGCCCTGTGATTACACCTCAGAAGAACAGATTTTTGGTGCTCATTTTTTCCCCCAAATCTATTGAAAATTTATCAATTATCACAGATTGACGAAAACTAACTCATCAAATATAGTTTTCGAAGTTCATTTATCTATTATCAATATCGTCTTTTTCATCCATCAATTTAATTTCATGTACTTTTCAAGTACTTCGAATTTCCCATTTGGCAAATTCTTGCAAAGTTTTTCTCCTCCTTAAATTTCTTTTAACGCAATTATTCCTCGTAAATTCCTTTGACACATATACCTTCCAACACTTGTAATAAGGCACATAATATTCTTCGTCAATTACATTAATTTCTCATCTCATTACATGTAAGTTAATTGCTATTGCATTACCAGTCAAATATTAATTTTTTTCTAATTAAGAATCACTATAAACAAGATCCCATTTCGAAGAGAATTCATTCTAAAAATTAACATGCTGATCCAAAATCTTCATCAAGTGATTGACAAAGCTGAGATACATTTGTTGATAAAGTTGACTAATTTTCATGCAAACAATTTGATTCTATCGTTGTTTCTGTATGACAATCATCTCACAAAATATTAAAATCTCCATTTGGGTATCGAAACGCTGACAACATTGACAAAAAAATAGTCAGCGTATAAATTTGTTTAGATGCTTTCGTTTTGCATCCGGAAGAAAAGGCCACGCATCAGCATCAAGCATGAAGCATCTACTTTTAAACTAAAATAAATACAAAAAATAATAAATAATAAAAGGCTTAACATAAATTTTGTGATGAGTTGACGTACAATAAAGGATGGAGTATTCTTCACCATAAAAACCATGTAATCCCTTAATGCCCTCATCCACTATAGGCTTTTAACCTGATGAATCATCCGTACTTAATCAAGATACAACATAGATTCGTTCCAATCATGTGAAATAATACCCCGATTAGAACCACCTTCCAACATGGTACCGATACGTCTATCAAAGAAACAGAAATAAAAATGCAAAGAAACTCTCAACATTATTTCTTCTCCTCCTCATTTGATGGCTTGTCTTCATTCTTCTGCTGAGGCTGATTGACAGCACAATCAGAAAACTAATAATAGTGTACGAAAATGTACCAAAATACCAATAGTTCAATTTGAAAAATGCTAGCCATGTGAAATACTGGGCATCTGATGGTATATCACTTATATAAAAGCCTATTGGCCCATTTAAAAAATAAATAAATTTACACAAGCACATTTAAATTTGCCATGTAGTCGAAACTGGAAACTTTTATTATCCTTGAAGCAACATACTAGCCCTGTCTCCTTCACCTAAAATGTTTCTTTAAAAAAAGAGAAGATAATATGGAATAAACAAATATTGATGTGATAATGACCAAATTTTCCCGTTGAGCACGTATTTATTTTCTCACTCAAGTCAGTAAGCAGAGAGCACTTGCATATTATATTGTCACATCCACATACAAAATTCCACCTACAACTATGATCCTCCAAAATCATTAAATATGCAGACAATATATAGAAAACAAGATCAGCATGCAAAACAAGCAAAATCCAACTATTACTGAATAAACAAAAAATATCAATTAGAAGAAAAGGAGGAGAGAAATGAAAAGGAGATCGAAGTTAAAATCTAGGTGAAGCGAAATTCAAATATGTCCCCGGTAAAATTTTCTATAAAATTCTTTTCAAACCCAATTATATTTTTCCATAAAGGAAGACTTACCTCAGACTGATTTTGCATGGAGGCCAGCAAATCTTTCACAGATGGGTCATTTGGATCAACCCCGGGAAGCTGCAGAAGCAATGAATTACTCAGTGCAGAACATATTGCATATCATTCTATTAATACATTTAAAGAACAAAATGGAAAAATACAGAATTTATCAGACATACTGATGCAAGGATAGAAGATACAAAGGACTGGTCTGCCAACAATTTGCTCATATCTGACTGGCTTGCTGAGTCCTTTGTGCTGTCTGCTACTGACATTTGGAGAGCTCCAAACAATAAAAGAAAAGAAATCAGTGAAAATCAAGACTACTAAAGATTTTTGCAAGTTCTATGCAAATTGATTTCATAGCCAACACAACTTCTCACAGAAGAGAACATAAACCATTCATGATTCAGCAAAGCCAAACCCTAGTTATCCCATTAAAAAAAAGGAAAATCTTTTTCTTATGTTGTTGGAGATGGGTTATCTTATGTTAGTGAAACAAAATTATAAGAGGAACCCACAAATAATTGGAGAGAGAGAAAATAAAAGTGGGACCCACTATTGTTATGTGTGTGTCGAAATTTGGTTTATCTCATGTTAAATGAGATAAATATAACCCTAAAAAATAGCCAAACCCTCAAACAAGTACAGGTTAGCTGAGCAAAAATGTAAAATATAAACAAAGCATTCCTATGCCATGAAATGATACCTTCAAGATAATTAATATCCAAAAGGACCAAGAAAACTCTCTATTCATCTTGGCTAAGAGCCTGTTTGGCACCTCCCTTTCTTAAGCTAAAACCTACTTTTAAGCTAAAGCTAAAAAAAGAGCTTTAAAAATAAAGCTACAAGTTGTTTGATGATTATATAAATTTTTTAGTTAAAGTTACTTAAAAGCTGTTCATTTAAAAAAAAATACACATTTCAAAAAAAGCTGATATAACTTAAAAAAAGCTCCTTTTATTATAAGAGCTTTAGCAAAAACCTATTTGACCTAACTTCTACTTATAAGGAGAAGAGAAGCTAAAAAAAGACCTCCCAAATAGGCACGAAACCAAAATTGACAGATTTTTTCTCAATTCGAGAACCAGATCAATCATCAAGCAACATAACAAGAAAGCATTGAGGATCATCAGCAGCATGATTAAACCGCATAAAAACTCACCTAGAGCCAACTCAGGATCACCTGCAGCAGCTTCAGACATATCCGTATCCTGAGCATCATGATTAATTGCAGGATCATCCATTGACATTGCAAGGGCCTGTTGTAGTAGAGCAGTCTCATCATCCTGTTTCCATTTGAAAGTAAGTTCACACAAAACAAATACTATTTCCTGATACCAATTTATGGGAAGAATGAAATCAATACTAGAGAACTGATCCAAAAGCAAAGCAGGTAGAAGCAAATTCTTGGGGAAACTAACATATATATATATATATATATATATATATATATATATATACACACACACACACACACACACGTTACATCAGCTTGTGAAACAGACATAATCAGTTGACATTGATGTTGAGCTGCACTCAGAAAAGCAACATGTAGCAGGAAACAAGTTTTCAAACTGTGCACCATAGTATTTAGAATGTAATGATAGACCTCCACCAATATGCCTTTTTATCTGCATTATTTTTAACTATACAGAAAAGGAATAGCAATTAGAATGAATACATTACTAGTGAGCCTCCAAGGTTAGTTATGAGATGTAACACCCCATAGAGACTCTATTAACTAGAGTCACACCAAAATTGGTGCACCAGTCATAATGATGATGGTGGTGAGTGTGGGAATGTGTTGGTACCCAGATTTGTTCTTAGAATTAAGTGAGTAATTGTAAAGGAAGAAGATGAATAACAACGATTTTATTAATATCAACTGTCATACACTATAGTGACTACACTCAAGCTGATTACCAGAATCAAGCAAACAAAAACTAAGAATCCTTCCCTTCAATGGACTGGCCGATTGAAAGGAGAATTCACAAACCCACTGACTCTCACAGCTCCTGAGGCAATTCCCACACTCAGTGCTCAACCCCACCTATACACAATATTCTCCATGACCCATCCCCCACTCATAACTAACTTATATCCTCCCCTTCTCCTCCAATATCTTCCTCTCCATTCATAGCTTGCCAAGTGTCCCCTTTTGCAACTGATTGTGGTTTGTCCTGACCACCACTTTTATGGGCCCTTCTAGCATAAACTTTAGCATAAGGTTTAATAGGCCCAATATGCCCACGATGTCCATCAATACCCCCATCTTCAAAATTCACCTTGTCCTCAAGGTGAAAATAAGGAAATTCCCTCTTAAACTCCTCCAATTTTTCCCATGTAGCATCACAAGGTGCCATCTCTGCCCATTGCACCAACACCTCCACTTGCCCATCTAATAAACGTCTTGCTTGCAAAATGGCAGCAGGCTGCATTTGCATCTCCAATTCGGCAGATAGACATTGAGGCAGATCCAGCACCAACGTGGAGGGATGGACAGCTTTCTTTAATTGAGAGACATGAAAGACATTATGGATCTTTGAATATGAAGGGAGTTCTAACCTGTAAGCCACCGGACCAATTTTTTCCGTGATTGCAAAAGGCCCGTAAAACCGTGGGCTCAATTTCTGGTTAAGCCTTTTGGCTAAAGATTTCAACTTATAAGGATGGATCTTCAAAAATACCTTTTCACCAACCAGAAAATTTTCTTCTCTGCGTCCCTTATCCGCCTGTATCTTCATCCTTTGTTGAGCTTGACACAAATTAGTTTTTAATTCCACCAAAATCGCATCCCTGGCCAGCAGCCAAGTGTCCACCGCCGCTACTGATGTACTGCCAGGAGTAAAAGAAATGATACTGGGTGGGTCTCTACCGTACACAGCCCGAAATGGAGACATTTGAATGGACCTATTGTAGGTTGTGTTAAACCAGAATTCAGCCCAGGACAACCATTTAACCCACCCCTTTGGGTGTCCATTAACAAAGCAACGCAAATACGTCTCCAGTGTACGATTGACTACTTCGGTTTGGGCATCCGTTTGGGGATGATATGCTGAACTAAACTTTAACTTAGTGCCCGTCAACTTGAAGAGCTCACCCCAAAATTTACTAATAAAGACTCGGTCACGATCGGACACGATCGACTTGGGAATCCCATGCAGCCTAACAACCTCCCGCATGAAGACAGCCGCCACTGTTGGAGCATCAAAAGGATGCTTAAGGGTCATAAAGTGGGCATACTTTGAGAGTCTATCCACGACCACCAATATAGTGTCCGCCCCCTTAGACACGGGTAAGCCCCCTATGAAATCGAGTGTCACATCTTCCCACACTTGTTGTGGAACAAGTAGAGGTTGCAACAGTCCCGCTGGTTTCAAATGGTCATACTTTTGCTGCTGGCAAATGCTACAGGCCCTCACAAAAGCAACCACGTCCTTATGCATGCCCTTCCAATAGAACACTCCAGCTACCCTTTTCAGTGTCCTCAACTCCCCAGAATGACCCCCCCAAGGAGAGGAGTGGAACTCGGTCAGGATATCAAATATCCTGGGAGAGGATCGGGGAAGAACCAATCTGTTCTTAAACCATAGACTGCCCTTGAGCACTTGATAACCTGGGTGAGATTTCGCATCTTGTATCACATCAGTAAAAATACCCCTAGTACCTGGATCTTGAAGAATCTCCTCAGACAGGCCTTGCAGATCTGGACTGGTGACCATGGTGAGTTCTTTGCAGTCCATGACACGTGATAAAGCGTCAGCTGCCGTATTCTCCCTGCCCGGTTTGTAACGTATCTCAAAGTCAAATCCCATCAACTTGGCCACCCACTTTTGTTGACCCTCAACCATTAAACGTTGCTCCGTTAAATACTTGAGACTCCTATGATCCGTAGTAACCACAAAATGGCGTCCCAACAAATAATGTCGCCACTTGTAAACTGCGAACACAATGGCCTTCAACTCTCTTTCATAAACAGATAACAATTTATCCTTCTCTGAAAAAGCCTTACTAAGGAAGGCAATTGGCCGGCCCTCTTGCATCAACACGGCTCCCATCCCTGCTCCCGAAGCATCAGTCTCCACAAAAAAAATCTCCTCAAACTTAGGCATGGCAAGAATTGGCAACGATAACATTGCAGCCTTTAATGTGTCAAATGACCGTTGGGCATCCTCATTCCATAGGAAATTGTCTTTTTTAAGTAGTTGAGTCAATGGTTTCGCAATCTGGCCATATTGCTTTACAAACCTCCTATAGTAACCAGTGAGCCCCAAGAACCCTCTAAGGCCTTTTACTGTCGTTGGTAAAGGCCACTGCTGCACAGCCTCTAACTTGTGATGGTCAGCCTTTACACCCTCTTTTGAAATAATATGACCCAAATACTCCAACTCCCTTTCCACAAAGGTGCATTTTTTTCTATTGGCCGAAAAATGATTTTTTCGCAAGATATCCATCACCATCTTCAAATGCTCACAGTGTTGATCCATACTCGTGCTGTAGATGAGAATGTCATCAAAAAACACCAAGACAAATTTCCTCAGATACGGTTTGAAGACCGTGTTCATCAGGGACTGAAACGTAGATGGAGCGTTCCTCAACCCAAAGGGCATTACAAGGTACTCATAATGGCCCTCATGCGTACGAAACACGGTTTTCTCAATGTCTTCCACCCTCATTCTGATTTGATTGTAGCCAGATTTCAGATCTAACTTTGAAAATATCTCCGCACCATTCAATTCATCAAGCAATTCATCAATTATTGGTAAAGAAAATTTATCAGGAATAGTTACCTTGTTTAAGGCCCTGTAGTCCACACAGAAGCGCCAACTCCCGTCTTTCTTTCTGACCAAAATTAAGGGACTTGAGTAAGGGCTGGAACTTGGTCGGATCATCCCTATCTCTGACATTTCTCTGACAAACTTCTCAATTTCCTCCTTCTGATAATAGGGGTAACGGTAAGGTCGGATGTTAGGGATATCTGCCCTTTGTTTCAGTAAAGTTTCAGTAAAATTTTGTGATCACACTCCCTAGAAGGAGGTAATTCTGAAGGAGGTAGGAAGACATCTTCATATTGTCTCAATATCTCAGCTACTCGAGGATCCCCTTCAGGAGTTCCTGCTAACTCCATTGAAGAATACCCCAGCTCTATATAATACCCTTCTGTCTCCTTCCTCCATGAGCTGTTCAGACTTTGATAAGAAATCTGACTATATGATAATTCCGGATCTCCTTGCAAGGTGACCATCTTCCCCTGCCAAGGAACACGTAGCCATAATTTCCGGAAATTTGCTTGAATATCTCCCAAACCCTCTAACCACGAAAATCCCAGCACCACATCCACCCCCTTAAGGTCGAAGATATAAAAGTCTTGAATGATCGATAAATGAGGCAAGATTAGGGTTACACCCTGACATAGGCCCTTACCTTGAACTCGATGGCCGTCCCCTACCTCAACCCTGAAGGACTGGGACCTGTGAGAAGGTACTCCTACGGCTTCCACAACGCGTTCTCCAATGAAGTTGTGAGAAGCACCAGTATCCACGAGCACCATAACTCTATGACCCAGAATCTTCCCCCATAATTTTAGAGAACGATTGGAGGTGATACCCACCACACTCTGTATACTTAGTTGCAGGGTTTCGAGTTGCTCGCTTCCTCCATCACCTTGAGTCATGTCCTCCTCGTCCTCGCCTTCTTCTTCGTTGCTCACTATCATCACTCTCATTTGAGGATTAGGGCACACATGCCCAGGCCCGAAGGGTCCCCCACAACTAAAGCATAGATTGCGACGTCGGTGGTCTGCTTCCTCTTCCGGTGTTAGCCTCCTGAAGTTGTTCCTCCGACGACCGTCAGCCGCGCTCGCCGTCGCTCCTGTCGGTGGAGTGGTTCCCCCATGATTCCCCGTCGCTCCCCCAACGCGATTAGGGTTCGCGTGTGTGTTTGAGTTACTGGCCACTGATGAGTTGGATAAGTTAGAAGGTGGAGTCTGTTGGGCTGATGTAGCAGGCCCACTATACCCCCATCTATTTACTCCAGCCTTATTTCCCAAAGCAGGCCTCCCATTACTACTGGTGTGCCCACTGTGAGGCCCAACTCCTGTGCGGCCCATGCCTCCTTCTCCCCCCAACAGCACCTTCTCGCGTTCTTCTACACGTTGAGCGAGGATCATCATCTCACCGATATCTCCAGGCGAATGGAGACGGATTTCGGCCCTAATTTCCGGTTTCAGCCCTGTCAAAAAAGCCGCTTGCATTAACTCCTCATCTGTTTGCCCCAACAGAGCGGAGAGAACTTCGAATTGTTTTCTGAACTCAGCCACCGTTCCCATCTGTTTCAACTCCATGAACGCTTCATATGGGTTACCGGACGGTGATACGTGGAAACGTTGTAAGATTGCCGTCCTGAATATCATCCATTCCGCCAACGGATTCCGTGGTTCCCACCATTGGAACCAACTCAGGGCCTCTCCTTCCAGACATATCGAAGCCGTCTCCAATTGTTCCTCCGGCGGGATTCTATTGACCCGGAAATACCTTTCGGCCCGAAAGATCCATCCGTATAGGTCCTCGCCAGCGAAATAAGGGACTTCAACCCGCTTCATCCTTTCTTCGCTTCTTATCGTTCTTGGACAGGTCTCGTGATTTCCTCCTTGATTCCCTTTCCCTCACTACTTGTTCCTCCATGTCTCCCTGCGCGAACGATTTCTTGAAGGGTTCTCATCACCTCGGCCACGTTCGTTTCAATCCTTCGAATCCCATCCTCTGTTCCTCCGACCCTACCCTCCAAGTTTTCCATACGATGATCCATGTATCTCGTCACTACCATTCACAAATTTAGTTCCCAGAAAAGTGCTTTGATACCAAATGTTGGTACCCAGATTTGTTCTTAGAATTGAGTGAGTAATTGTAAAGGAAGAAGATGAATAACAACGATTTTATTAATATCAACTGAGTCATACACTATAGTGACTACACTCAAGCTGATTACCAGAATCAAGCAAACAAAAACTAAGAATCCTTCCCTTCAATGGACTGGCCGATTGAAAGGAGAATTCACAAACCCACTGACTCTCACAGCTCCTGAGGCAATTCCCACACTCAGTGCTCAACCCCACCTATACACAATATTCTCCATGACCCATCCCCCACTCATAACTAACTTATATCCTCCCCTTCTCCTCCAATATCTTCCTCTCCATTAATAGCTTGCCAAGTGTCCCCTTTTGCAACTGATTGTGGTTTGTCCTGACCACCACTTTTATGGGCCCTTCTAGCATAAACTTTAGCATAAGGTTTAATAGGCCCAATATGCCCACGATGTCCATCAGAATGTAAGTCAATTATGTAACACCAGGAACATTGAAGTAAAAATGAGTAGCATGTTGATTTATTAGTGCAAATGATGGTGAAAGTACTCATAATTGTGATACATTGTACGAAGCATAAACATGAATTGGAATTGTTGAACTGAACACTGATGATGCTATTAAGGAGATGGAGCGGATCTCTGATATTAAAATCATTGGTCGGGTAGGTCGCAGCAACAGTCATAATGAAGTTGCCAGCACAGGAGTAGTTTGGAGTTTGGACAAGGGATGTCGGAAAAGGACAAATGATGATGTTACGACCCATGATTGATATTAGGGGCTCAACCGTAAGCAGAGATGCAGAGCATAATATTCCTCTACGCTGACTCATCATGGAGGGAAAGTTTGTTAGGGAATTCAGTTAAATAGGGAGCAGTGCTGAGGGAGTGGGGATTTTTTTTGGACAAATGGGACTTAAGCTCTTTGGGAGAGATCAGGGGCTCCCCAACTCCTCTGAACCTATCTTTCTTATTTTCTTTATTTCCTTAATTTTGCAACCTGTTTCTGTTATCTGTAATTAGGGAGAATCTTGGATTAATACCGTTCTTAGTGTTGATGATTAATTGTAATTGATACTGTTGATTGAGAAAATATATAGAAATTGTCTTTGTTTCCATTTTATTCTTGAAATTGCTGGTTCAGTTCCTTACAGATGACAAAGGTGTAGTTTAGACTCTCAGGAAGCAACTAGCTCCCTAGTAAGTTTCACTTACACACACCAGCACACAAATGAGAAAATGATCTCCGAAGAAAATTGAGGTTAGCCTGGATCCAGTATCAACCTTTGGAAGTTCCAAATCAGGCACAGCTCGAAATTAAAATACAGTAGAAAAAAATTATAGTTAATAGTCCTACAAATCATTTACATAATTTAGATCTTGACTCTATAATCCAAACAAGCATAAGACCAAACAGGCAACAAACATGGCTAAAATAACAAATTACACCAACCATCAAATCATTTGTCTTAGTCTCAGCTTCAGAAGCTGTTGCACTGGCACGCTCAGTCATTGTTGCATCCTGAGAGCCAGCTTGCTGCTCACTGCCTTTCTCCTGTTTGGAAGAATCCTCCGCAGCCTTTTTTGCAGCTGCTTCCTGTCTGGCTCTCTCCTCTTCCATTGAAACTCTTAGAGCAAGAGCCAGTTCAGGGTCCAAGTTTGGGTCCACACCAAACTCAAATCCAGATACACCACCCGCAGCAGCTGCTGCTGCAGCAGCTGCAAAACCACTTCCACCTTCTCCATCACCAGTAAAAATAGGTGTACTGCCATAAAGCAAGGATACATAATTATGTCAGAAATTAAATCTTGATTAAAATAAACTTTATTAGATTGCAGAGGAAGAAAGTAAGTACAGCAGGAGCAAGGATAAGGTATCCTCTAAAACAAATACAAAAATGAGAAAACGAGGAAAAGTGAAAAAAACTAATAATGCAACAGGGCTCCCCAATCTCTTCGTAAGTCAAAGATGGAAATACTTGTGTGCTGAACACCAAAGAGAGCCTAAAATCACAATACTGTCCCATAGTATATTTAGCTACAAGGAAACACACTTAATTAATGTGTATATTTTGCTCCAACCAAGTGTACCGAACAGTTGCATAGACTGCATATAGCCATAGAAATTGGGCCTCCTTTGCGCTAACAAAACCTTTGTAGCAAACCAACAGAAACTGTAGATAATCAAGAGGACACAACCATTGCTCCTTGAGAATTTCAAAGAAGATTGCTGTAGTGAAAAATTAGCAGCCTTGCAATCCAAAAATAAATGACTCGCTGTTTCAGAACTTGAATTGCATTTGACACATATATTAAGAGAGAGTAGTCTGAAGCATGTTATTTGAGCTAATTGGGTAAATCAAACAAAAGATTTGACCTTAGAGCGAGATTTGGACTTCTAAATGGATTTATCAAGGAGGAATTTATGGCTATTTGGAGAGTAAGTTAAGAACTGAGAAAAACAATTTAAAAGAAAATGCACAAGAGTAAAAATTCCAAACTTTCTTATCAGGTTTAGAAGAGAAGTGGGAAGAATTAGTAGAACCAGCATAGATAGAAAGGGCCGACCCAGTTCAAAATACCCACTTCGTGAGTGTCTGGCCGAACCAGCATAGATAGTAAATCAATAATCCCTCTATTACTCAAATTTTTACTGAAGAGGAAATTCCAGCTCAAATGGGAATGCTGAGTATAATGTGAAATTGAACTCACAAACCTTATAAGTACATCAGAAAGAGCATTAGGACCCGCTGGAACATGAACAATGTGGCTGGTATCATTATTGTTAACAGCTGCAAGTAGTGCTTCCAGCTTTTCTGTCTTCCCCTCATCGTCTTCACCAAAATTAACAATGTCAAGAGCCACGCTATTCTTTTTCAACTTTCTCCCAATCATCTCCAACATTTTCTTCTCATGCTTGACAGGACTAAAAAGCATGAAATAAGCAAATTAGAGGGGAAATAGTTACAAACAAAACAATTTCAAATAACACAGCAGAAATAGTTATTCATACCTTCCAGCAAAGACAATAATTCTTTGCTGCTGCTTCTTATTTTGCCGATGCTTAAGAGCCAATTGTGCCACCTGAATGCCAGCAGCTAGGTTCATCTCACCACCTATTTCTAGTCCTAAATTAGGAAGAAAGAAGGGGAAAATAAATAAACTCTTACATGAACAGAAAAACCCAACCATAAAACAATATGTCAGAAAAACACACGGAAAACTTCTTGCACTTTTTACATTTACAGAAACAAGTTTCACAAAAGTTCAATCTCACTAATAGGCATCCCTATAACAATGAATTTCCCAATAGCTGCCATTAACATCCAGAAAGAAAAGAAACCAAAAAAATAGGAAAACCAAATAACACAACTGGACAAATTTCCTCAACCTAAGAATTCCAACATAATTATAAGCACAACCTTGCATTATTAATAAAACAAACAGCAACTATAGCTATTTCTCAGATTCAATTGCCACTCATTTCCAAGTACTTAAATTATCGAAAAACTGACCATGCATACAAGCCAAGATCTTGCCCAAATCACTGGTAGGGGTGACCAAAACGCGAACGCCCTTCCCTGCCATCGTGAGAACTCCCACTGTATTTTCTGGATTAGACTGAATTATTTAAAAATAAATAAATCCATTAGGACAACTGAACAAATGCAATTACCTAAACCTCAAATTAAATTTAAAAATCAATTATGAAATGCAACATCATTTCTCAGATAATACAAGTATTAAGCAGTGATTGGGTTCACATGAGTTTTAGCACCGCAAATAAGATTGACAGCTTCTGCTTGGGCTTGAAATCGAGAAGGAGAGTAATCTCCGTTACGCATCCATTCGGAATTGTCAATACAGATCATCGTCGCCTGTTACACCCAAACAATAATTATTATTATTATAATAATCCAATGAAAAAGTGTTGCAGAAATAGCACAAAAAAACCCTAATTAATTAAATGGAAGAATTGTCATGATAGAGTTCGTTGAAACTAAGACGAAGTGAAAATCAGGGTTCACCTCGAGCACCATCGTTGGAGATTCAGAAAAGAAGGATCGAATATGGGGGGAAATAGAGAGCACTAATTTTCAATGTATCGAAAAAAAGAGAGAGAAAAAGAACTGAGGTCAGGTTTGTTTGCTTGCTAAACAGGGTTTCCATTCGCTAACGTGGTTTTAATCTGCTGGGACCATGACGTAGCCTACATTTCTTTCCAAGCAATGTTCTATTGCCACGTAAGAGATAGAAAACTGAAAGGGCAACCGTGGTAAGAAAAATATTTTACATATCCTTAATAAATAATTATAAATTATTAAAAAGATATAAATTACTTCACTTAAAAAGATAAATTATTTTCCTTTTATTCTAAGGCTATATTAATTTTGAGCATTATAATTTTTTCTTTTGGGAAAACTTCAAAAAAAATCCCCTGAAAGTTTTCTAAAAATCAGTTATCCCCTTCCCAAAATTTTTAATCATGTACATCCCTATTTTAGATTTATTTATCACTTGACCCCTGACTTGATTTTCCATCCAAAATTAAAATTAACAGAGTTAATCTTTTTTTAAAAATATCAAAACTATCTTTTAAACAAAAAAAAGAAAAATTAACCCTTACACCAATGGACCTTACTGTTAACAAGAGATAGTCATTGAGAAGTTGAGCCCTAATTGTTCGAACATTCCACCTCCCCTACTTTCGATTAGCCAGTGAACACTTACAGAATTCAGGTTATGAAATAAAAAGATTTGGATTCATTCTATTTGATTGTATGTGAGTGATTTGTATTCTCTCTCCATTTTTTGGGACACGATAAAGGAGGGGTGGAAAAATGGATATTTTGATTTGGGAAATGTTTATGTAATCTAGACTTGCAATCTTGAAACTGAAAATTCATTTAAAAAAAAATCTTCCAATTATTTTTTATCCAAACCGTGGAGTATTTGTTCTTTTTGTCAATGAATTGGGCTGCACGTATATAATTATTAGCATTCTCCCAACCTTCCAAGCTATGCTTATACAAATGGTATGGCAATTTTATTCTTCCCATCACATGAAGATTATGTCTTTGTATGACGAACATGTAATGCTAGAAAAATTTATTCTTCTAGTGCAGTGTAAAACCACCTATATTTCATTTTCAAAAAAAAAAAAAAAAAAAAAAAACACATTCTTGCACGGCTCTATAAACAAGCAAACGAATATATGAATAATCTTCTTGTAATAACAAACAAGAAAGGGAATTGAAACATTTAACCAGTGAAGTATTTAATCTTAAAATTCCACCTATATGCACTAAACACCAAATAATGGGGCATGTAAATTGAAATCTTGCAATTCTGTTTATTTTTTTGCAATGAAAGTGAATATTTTCTCTATCTGAAGACTAGAAACACACAGCTTGCAAAGGGCTCCAAAGTTTCTTGTGATCGGCATCTCAACCATGTGGTCAAGGTGGTCAGGCTCGGCGGCTCGATCCTCAATGATTTTCTCTTGCTAGTAGTAAGGTTTAGTTAATGCAGGGGGTTAATTCTTTTTTAATTTAAGGATAGTTTTGGTATTTTTTTTAAAAAATAAATTTTATTAAACTTAATTTTGGATGGAAAATCAAGTTAGGGGGGTAAGTGATAAAAAAAATTTAAGTAAGGGGTATAAATGATTAAAAATGTCGGGAGGGGTAAGTGATTCTGACGATTGTAGGGTTTTTTTTTTTTTTTTTTTTGAAGTTTTCCATTTTTCTTTGAACCCCATAACAATGTTAACAAAAGATAAATTATCTCCATAATATTAAACCCTAAAGATTTAGTAATTTTAATTTTCTAATAATAAATTATATTTTAATTAATTATAATTTTGTTGTTAAATAAAAAGAATACTTATCACATTATTTCCATCTTACTTAGATACTTGTAAAAGAAGCTTCATATTTTTAGTAAATTTGAGAATCTTAATTACCGTCAATATATCATTTTTTTTATACATATATAGCATTTTAAATTTCTCATTGATTGTTGATAATATTTGTCTAAAATTACCACAAAATACTACAATAAAAACTTTAGTAATTTTGTAATAAAAATAGAATTACTTTATCCTTTAATAAAATAATTATTTTATACATAAATATAATATATAAATTAATCTAAAATTGTTTACCGAAAAAAATATTAATCTAAAATTAAAAATTTGGTAAATATTTTAAATTTTGGATTATATATTATATATATATATATATATATATATATATATATATATAAATTAACCTATTATAACAAATACTTTTTTTAAAAGATTATATCGTAACTTATTAAATTAAATAATCCATGTATAAAAAAAAATCCCTTTAAAAACCCAAATTCAATTTATTTTGAAAATACGTTTAGCCAAATTAATTAGAAAATACGCTTTGTGTTGTAAAATTAATAAGAACTAGAATAAGAATATGGAGATAAGAGAGATAGGGAAATGAATTTTCATTGTATTGTTGTATCTCCATGTTCTTTCATACATGCGTTATTTTTAGCTCAGACAACATTAAAAACATAATAACTACAGTTACTTCTTTGACGGTCATAACGTTTCCAACAGTCATAACGTCTCTAACGGTCATAACGTGGTCATGATATTTATATAATGGATTGAACAGCCAATAAATTATTTATAACATTCCCCTTGGATGTCCAATAATCCTATTGAGAAGAATATGTATGAGAAGCTGCCTCATTAAAAACCTTACAAGGAAAACCCAATAGGACAAAACCATGACTTATTTTACTCCCCCTGAAGATAACATTATTTAATATCTCTTAGTTTACACATCCCGATCTTGTATAAAAGTTCTCAAAACTTGAAGTAGTAATGTCTTGGTAAATAAATCTGCCAAATTATCACTTGAACGAATTTGTTGAACACCATGAAATAATTAAGCTTCCACTTGTGATCGAAATCTTCTTTGGGGTTTGTCTTTGTGTTGCTAAGATAAATGACATACATTTATAATTATTCTAGTATCTTCATGTTGGATAAGAGTATGATCCTGCTAATAGACTTACAAAAAAGAAAGTAAAAATGTGAGGGTAAAAAGGGGAGAAGATGTGAGGTTAGAAAGTTGAATATCCACTTATTTGATATTTTCATAACTCTTCTTGGATGTTCACCCTTAATCATACGCTAATACATTGCCTCATTAAAAACCTTCACAAGAAAAACCCAGTGGGATAAAAACTTGGTGAAGGAAAAAAGAGTGCAATTATTATAACTCTCCCTTTGAATTTTTATTGTAGTTATCATATGAGTACATATTATCATAATACATCCCCCTTAATCGAACCATATAATTAATCTCCTTTATCATACTATATATTATGCCCCATTGGCATTTCAAGATTAGGAATTTATTTTTCAAGGGGTGAAATAGATATTTTATTTATGTCAAGCGATCTCATAACCATTGGGGTACTCAATGGATTTGCTTTATCCATGTACAATCTCTGTGCTTTATCCATATACAATCTCTTTAAATTATAAGTGATAAATATTTGATCAAGGCGATTATACCACATACGCCTTTATTTCTTTAATCCATTTACCAATATTTGAAGCTTTATTCAACAAATTTCCCGGAAATTCTTATATGCTTCAAGAGTTTTAAATCCTTCTAGATTTTTTATACAAATTTCATTATCGATCGAATAAGCCATATAAATAGGCTATAATAACATCCATTAGACGCATTTCAATTTTTCATATACTACCAGATTAATAAGACATCTAAAGGTGATTGCATCCACCACAAGAGAACAAATGCTAGGTATTTGCGAAAATCATTGTGCTACAAGTTGTGCTTTATATCATACGAATTCAATTTTCTTATTATAGTTTTTGCACATTTGTACCCCACTGGCTTTGCACCTTCACATGTTTGGATTATAGATCCAAAAACTTTGAATTTGAGTTGCGTCTTTATATTTTGGTCAATTATTTCTTTGTTCACATTTCTTTAAGAGATTTAGCTTCAAAATCCTTGATATGCCTCCAGCATATGGGTAAATTCAAGCCAAAAAGAGAAAGATTATTGGTTAATCATGAGTAAAAAGGCAATATTTATTGTTGCTTTGCTGAAATTCCAAGCAGAGATTGTACAACTGATTTTATGCTGATTTTGTAGGAAAAACCGACAAACTTGAGCCAAATTGGAATTTACCAAAGTAAAGGTCCACGCTCATAGTGTGGATGTGATGTGATGTTGTTGGCGTGAAGAATCCGAGACTTCCACGCTCATAGCGTGGAACTCACGCTAGTTGCGTGAGACTTTCCTACTCCCACGCTCATAGCGTGGAACCCACGCTAGTGGCGTCAGTATTCAGAATCAGCCACGCCCATAGCATGAAACTGACGCTAAAAGCGCCAGATTGCGAAACCACAGCCCGTGTTTTAAAAGGGCAGTTTTGGAAGATGAAAAGAGAGACTATAAAAAGGATGCTCAGCACAGAATTAGGTATTCTATCACCAGAGAAAATCGTCGTGCTTCAGAAGGAGAGCTCCGGAGAGAATTTCTTCATCATCTTTATTCTTTTGTTCTGTTATTTCAAAGTGGATATTGAATATTGATTTATCAGCCATGATAATGGTTGGCTAAGTTTTCTTTATTGTAGTTAGGGTCACAAACCCTATGTGAACCCTTGTTACAACAGATTGGTTTATTTCTACTCGTTTATATATTTATCTTTATCTCTGCTCTGTGCATAATTTCTATTCTCTTTGTTAGACTTGATCAATCTAATAGTTGATAATAGTTTGAGGGTTCGAATCCTAAATAGGAATATTGGGGTTTTAATCTTGAAAGGGAGTAGGATAATAATTTACATGTGTACTAGGAATAGACGTATGTTAATTGCAAATGTTTTATTTATTGTGTTTATTTCTTAATTTCATGAGGAATTACTAAGGGATTAGGGTTCCAATTGAGGTTAAAGGGTTAAATTGCCAAGGGATTGGAATTTAACTAATTATTTTTAGATGATAATTATCTGAGTATTTATATAAATGAGTATTTTAAATCAATCCAAAGTAAGAAGCGGAAATCATTCGGTGAGTGCACTCTAGCTACAATGCTTTCTCTTATTTATAAAAATCAACCTTTGTGTTCTTTCTCATAAACAAAAAGCCAAAAATACGTTTTTACTTTTAATTCTCATTATTACTCAAATCCACAACATTCTGTCACAATTATTTGAACTCTTCTGTCTTAATAGGAACGATTATTTCGATCACAATCCCTATGGAGACGATACTTTTCTTATCACTGTATTACTTGTGCGATCGGTAGACTTGCCGGTGAGCATCTAGTTTTTGGCGCAGTTGCCAGGGATTGGCGTTTCTAATATCATTTAATCTTGATTTTTAAGATTGGATTTTATTTTTAGTTTAATCTTTATTTTTTGTGATATTTGAACAGTGCTACTAATCTCTTTTCTGAGTTGTATGCGAGGTAAACTTCCAAAATTTCCACTTGATTTGGAGATTACAAAGACTAAAAAGAGAAACAGAAAACTTGCTCGGAAGAAGCTTGCATTCAACGAGTTAGAAATTATGTCCGAAGAAACACACACCAAGGCAGGAAACAATGAAGCATATAATCCACTCATGGATACTATACTGACTCCATCGTTCAACAGGCCTAACTCGAGTATTGTTCAACATGATGTTGGCAACAACAATTGGGAGCTCAAGTCTTCCAATATTCAATTGGTGGAAAGAGCTCAGTTTGGTGGAGAGGAGGATGAAGACCCTCACAGGTTCATAAACAGATTCTTGATGATCTGTGACTCGACCAAACATCCTCATGTGTCCAATGATGCAATCCGGTTGAGGTTGTTCACTTTTACTGTTAAGGGAAAAGCTCTTAATTGGTTAGAAAAGGCAACCTGCAAGAAGCATTCCTATATGGGAAGATTTGTCACACAAGTTCTTTGCTGAGTTCTTCTCAATGGAGAGATACAACCAGATGGTGAATGATATCACCAATTTCACTCAAGCTGAGGGTGAAACTATGTGTGCAGCATGGAACCAATTTAAAGATTTAATGAGGAGATGTCCTCATTATCTCATGACTACTGGTAATCAGGTGAGAATCTTCTTCAAAGGTTGTAAACTTGAAATTCGGATGGTGTTGAATGGTGTAGCAGGTGGCCGTATTAAATCCTTGAGAGCAAATGAGACTCCTGAGTTGATTGAAAAATGGTTGCTAATGAAAATGAAGGTTTGTCAGCCAAGCCTAAGAGATGTATCCTTCAGCTGGATGGCAATGATGTGGTGCTGGTTGAAAATAAATTATTATCTCAGCAGATGACAAATTTGACTTCAAAGCTAGATAAGATGTAGCTTTCTAGTGTTCAAGCTCAAGCCGCTTCTGTTGTTTATGAATATTGCAAGGACAATCATGAATATAATGAATGTCCTTCTTTGCTGTCTACTGATCCTCCTCAACAAGTGCATGTTAATGTCGTTTAGTATGATCAGAGACCTCCACTATAACACCCCGTGTATAGCCGATTTGTTAACATGTCATCGTATTAAGCCACGCTTAATTAAAATGCAGAATAAATTTTTCTTTAATTCAATTATGACGTCATTAACCATAGCCAAGTTGATTACTTAATCAATTTTCATAAGAACATCGCATGTATGTAAATTGCAAGACAACTAACTGAAATACATCAATATATAAATATAAAGTGAGTATCTAAGTCACAGGACTACAACACGTAGCCTGGACAATATCCTGATACGTTATTACAACTCAGGTCTAAAAACATAAAGTCAAGTCAATGCGGCATGGACAATCCCCATGCTAACCAAATAAGGCAACAAAGCCCAACAACAGTCTCAAGCAACAACAATATAATGACTGAAGCTAAAAGCATAAAAGCAACAGACATATCCAGCATCCAACATGTCAGCATATAACAGCAATATCTAACTCAGCTCTGGCCTCCTGCCATTAGAGGGCTCAACCCCTGAGTTACCTGAACCTGAAATAAGCGTCCCAAACGTGGGGTGAGATCTCTAAACCAGAAATCTCAGTAAGACAAGGGGTCCTCAAGGATATTCCACCCCAAGCTCACTTACATGTGGAATATAAGTTCCAAAAGCAGTTTAACAATATCAGTTTCAAGACTATGCAGTGCAACAGATATTCATGCCATGTGTGTTATCACTATTCTACTGGCCAGAGAAATGCAGGATTACATCTATTACCTATCGTTAGTACAAGGAACGTCACTTGCACCTCACCCACAGTCTCACCATCTTGTATGTACCACATACTCAGGTTTACCGTATAGGTGGAACACCACATGTATATCATAAAGGCACTCGCATTCATGTGGTTCTCATAACTTACCATGTTCTAGTTTTCTTCATTAGCTACGCATGGTTTCGAACCGCGCACAATTCGGAGTTCTGTAGACTAAGTTATGCCCTTTATTTCAGTTTAGAAAAACATTATTTTCAAATTTTACATTGCGGTAATCGATTACCAGTGGATGGTAATCGATTACCCATAATTCCAAAATGAGGCAGAAGCTCCATTTCGGCTCCCCTGTTCTCAGGTAATCGATTACCAAGCATTGGTAACCGATTACTGAACTAGGTAATCGATTACCAATGCTTAGGTAATCGATTACTTGGTTCACAGTGGCTCATTTTGCGTCCCCTGTTGCATGGTAATCGATTACCAATGGAAGATAATCGATTACTATGCAGCAAAAGTGACAGATGACAGCTTTTAAAGCACAAAAAGAGTGATGTAATCCATTACTAACACCTTAATACTCAACATAGACCTTACACATATACTAATGTAGGCTCTAGGCCCTTCCATCATGCATCTTCATTATAGAATGCATCCATTACAAGAGTTCTTGAGATAATAGTCATTTTACACCATGAATGGTCTATTTACAACACAAGCTTTCCAATGCCTCAAATACAATATATGTGGCTATGGACAAGTCTCATGCTTACTTAAAATATACACTCAAGCCAAGGCATGAATGTAAAACAATTACGAAGACTTAGAACATAATCATGAACACTACAAAAGCATGGAAATCACATCATGCAATATGTTCATGACCTAAGTCTCAAAACACTATATAACATGATATGTGCAATCAATAGACTCCTCCAAAATGCCATGCTAGCCCAATGCACCACATGCAACAGTCGTCCACTAAGTAGGCTTCTTGCCCGAAGCTCCTCCATGCTCATAATGCCCTGAAATGATGTCCCCAAACGCGGGGTGAGATATACAAATATATTCAGTAAACCAAGGGTACTAGAGGCTTTCTCCACCCCATGGCTCACTCGATGTGCAACAACAACATTATGCAATATGCATGACATACAATATCGCAAACAACTGGGGACAACCCAAGAACATCCACATTAGGATTACGTTCGAGGACCCCATCATATAACTCCCGGGAACCTTCCTGGTGCCTCTCCCATGGATGAGACGACCCCATGGAAAAACCCAACTGGAACTCTTCATGAGCCCTATCCAGCGGAAGTCCCTCGTTTGGATCATCCTGGTGCCGCTCCCAGAGTCGGCCCCACGGCAAAACCCGACTGGAATCCCCAGCGGAATTATCCAGCAGATGTCCAAACTATAACACCTCAAATATTTAAATGTGTATTTTAATATTATAATGAGAAATTAGAATGGATGGATTAGTGAAAATCCGTGAATTATGGCCAAAATGGGCAAAAAGGGCAAAATGGTAATTGACCAGCCGTGTATTCTGAGGCATAAATACTGAGTTAGAGATTTCATATGACAAAAGTAATGCTGGAAATGGAATCAGGGCGGAAAATTGAGTGAATAGGAAAATTTGGGAAAAATTGATGAATAGTGATTTTTAAGTGTTAAATACTGTGGTGTGAGTGTACCGATAGGTGTGAAAATTTCATTAATATTTTGGAGAAATAAAAATATGTCATGGACTGGAAAAATATGTAAATTAAGAATTTATGATCGGAATTTTTATCGGGATTAAAGTTAGATCGCGTGTGGGACCCGCGGAACCAAGATCCACTTGGCCCCACGCCTTTCTTCCCTTCTTCTTTCTTCTTCTCCCGTGAGTTCCACCATTTCACAACCAAAACACTCATTTCTTCTTCCTTGTGCCATTTTCTCATTTCTTCACCAAATATCTTGATTTTGGTGTTGAAATCTATTGTAAACAACCTTCTAGATCCATTGGTAACACTTCCAAGCCTTGAATCCATCTCTTTGCTGCGTTTTTTGGCCAAGACAGATCCGAGCCATTGGTGTTCTTGGAGTTTTTGGGAGCTTTTGGTCTTCCTTTGTAGTAGTGAAGCCTTGGTGGTGAACATACACTAGATTGTAAGTATATTTGTGGTATCTTTGTGGTTGATTTCGTAGATCTAGGAATTTATGCTCTAAGTCTTTAATTTTAGATGTGTGATGATAGAGAGCCCAAATGAAAAAATGCTATTAGATGAAAATGCCTTAGAATCATGCTTGTAAGCTAGAAATGCTATGATAATTTTTGGTGAAAAAGTTAGGTTTTTAACTTAGGAAAATTTGAGGAATTTTCATGAAATTTGAGGTTTGGTGTAATTTGGACTTGTTGATCGTTGTAGGGTGCCTCACACGGACGTGATTGTGAAAGGTTGAATTGGAGCATACGTTTGGAACGGATTTGCTTGTGTTGAGGTAAACCCTTGGAACTTGGGTTTAATCCCTTGTGTGCTCCACCACACCTAGGGGAAGGTTGTGGTTGGATTATGTGTTTATGGCATTGTGTGATTATGTGCTTGTATGCATATTGCTTGGATTGTGTGAAAATTGTTTGGTCACTGGCCAGTTGACGTGTGTTGGGTTTGGACATCCGCTAGATCATTTCGATGGCGAAGTGCCAGTTGGGTATGCCGTGGGGTCGACTCTGGGAGCGACACCAGGATGAGCCAAACGTGGGACATCCGCCGGATAGGGCTCATGAGGAGTTCCGGTTGGGTTGGCCATGGAGTCTTCTCAACCATGGGAGAGGCGCCAGGATTGTCTCGGGAGTTATATGATGGAGTCCTTGAACATAAATCCATGTGTGGATGTTCTCGGTTTGTCTCTAGTTGGTGGTGATATTGTATTGCTTGCATAATACATGATGTCATATTTGCACATTGAGTGAGCCATGGAGTGGAGAGAGCCTCTAGCTCCATTGGTTTGCTGAGATATATTTGTATATCTCACCCCGTGTTTGGGGGACCACATTTCAGGTCACTATGAGCCGGGAGGAGCTTCGGGCAAGAAGCCCGCTTAGTGGACTGTGGATTGCATATGGTGCATGGAGCTTTCATGACATTTTGGAGGAGTCTATGGAGTGCACATAGCATGACATTAGTATTTTGAGACTTAGGTCATGAACATATTGCATGATGTTATTTCCATGCTTTTTGTAGTGTTCATGATGGTGTACTAAGTCTTGTTTATTGCTTATTATTCATGACATGGATAATTGTATATTTTGAGTGAGCATGGGACTTGTCCATTGCCACATTCATTGCACTTGAAGTCTTGATGATTATGTTGTAAAATGGTCCATATTTGTTGTAAAATGGCCATTACATTGAGGACCTTGTAAATGATGTATGATTTAATGAAAATGCATGATGGAAGGGCCTAGAGCCTACTTTAGGGTATGTTTATGTGTTGTGTGGAGTACCAACAAAAAATATTAAAGACATAATAAGTACAATAACTTCTTTAACGGTTATAACATTTCCAACAATCATAACCTCTCTAACGGTCATAAATCTCCAATCATGACGATTATATAATAGTTTGGACGGTGAATCAATTATTTATAACACTTAGACTTTATTTGGGTCATTCCTCTTCCACTAATTTTTCTTCTTTGAAAAAATTGTTATTATTGGTGATCTGAATTGTTCTGATTTGTTTACTTTGCAGTTGGTACATCACACATAGTATCATTACAATTTTTAACAGCACCTATTTCAATTGTTATAAAGCAAAAATATCTATTTTAACCAATTAACAAATTTAATGATTGAGACGGTTACCCACCATTACAAATTCTTTTCAAAATAAAACAAAAAAACAAAAAAAGGGCATGCTTCTAAAAAAACAATGAATTCTTTTTAAACAGAAAACTAATGAAGACTTAAATTTTAAATTATTTATAATAATATAGTAATAAAATTTTAAAATAACTTCTTATAATAATATATTATGCATGAGACATGCCATAAAAAAACTACAACGCAATAAAAATTTCATGATAAAAAAGTGTCACACAAACTCCATTCTCATTTGTCTTCTTCAACATCATTAACAGCATCTTTAATCCAAATTAATTAAAGTTGGTGGCTCATTTGTCTTCTTATGTAAGATAAATTACGAGTCGTATCAAAAAATAAAATTAGGAGTCTTGCATTGAATTGAATGGCTTTTCCCAAGATACTTCTTGTGCATTACTTCAGAGAGATACAATTGCGAACATCTTCATCATTCAGCATCTAAAAAGTAGAACTTAATGATAAATACTGAAAATGCTAAATACTAAAGGATATGGTAATATCCATGGAAAACATTCAGAAATAGAGAGAAGAATTATTCTAAAACTAATCAGAGCTCCTTTTTTGTTACAAGTGCTTTCACTGGAAATTCGTTTTTAACCCAATCCAGATAACCTCCTCCCATGTTGCACACATCTTTAAAACCCTGCCAATTAATATTAAATCAATACAAGTTGGTCTTCTCATCATTGTCACACAGCAAATTGAAACAAGAAAGAAAGAAAGAAAAAATAGCATGTAACTACTTTACATGAATTTTATGGATAGAGTATTATTCAAATTATTCATAGACACTGCTATATATTTGAGATTGAATTTAAATAAATGAGTATGCTAGAATTTGAAGAATATATATACTGAAGTTGACAGGAATTAACTTACTTGAGCCAGAAGATCAGCAGTAGCATAAAGAGACCTAACTCCACTTTGGCAACCCTATAAAAATACATATTTCATACAATTTTTATTAATTAGTGATAAGCAATCATTTTACCCCTATTATATTTTTCTAACACACTCTTTCGTATAAAAGATGAATATTACACGAGCCCCTTTTTTTGGTTTTAATATGACCGGTGATCAAAAAACTGATACCATATAAACAATTATTTCACCCACCAACTCAAGTTATTAATCAATAATTTTTATATTATATTTTTCTAAACACCATTATAAAAGAAATTTACCACAATAAGGTGATCTTCTTTCTTGCAAGTAGATGAAACCTCCTTCAGAAAATCCGGGTTCTTCACCCTACCTGTTCTCCAAAATCAAAGATTTTTACATTCTAACAATAGATTTTATACACCTAGCATGCTAAACAAAAAAGATTCATATCCCCAAAAGTGAATTTATGTTATTACCAGATATTGAAATTTCCTTAATTACCTTCTGGTGTATTGAACATGTAAGGAATGTTAATGATCTTCTCTGCATCCACATGCCCTTTCTGGAACTCTTCCACCGTCCTAGTAATTAGCAAAAGATTTAGGATCTTACCAAAAAGATAAAAATTATTAAAAATAAACCCCATAAAATTCAGATAAATTAAGTTCCTTAATTTTCAACCAAAAAGAAAAAAACATTTCTTACCTGACATCCAGATAAACATGGCTGGTCTGAATCAGACCCTTGGCTTCAATTACATCAACGGTGACAACCTCTGTCCTTGGTTTAAACTTTATTTAATTAAAAGAAAATAGAAAATGAAGAGTTTTTGGTGAAGGGATGTGTCCTTAGGAATTTGTTAGTGGACATCAATGAGTTTAGAGTTTCTATGAAGTTGTCATTATTATGTTTAGTTTTTCTAAGTTGGTTATTAGTCATTTGCTAATGCTTTTAAATAGCACCATGTAAATCTTGTAAAGTGGTTTTGGCATATACAGTAATAGAAAGAGGTATATTCAGGAAGAATCAGTGTGTTCTGTGTGTTTGAGTGTTTGTGAGAAACACCATTAGAGGACCTGTGAATTACAAATTGGTATCAGAGCTTGAGCCAATGGAAAATATGAGTAATAGTCTGCCAGTGCCACGCCTGACAAAGGTGAACTATGAAAACTGGAGTATCCAAATGAAGGCCCTTCTACGAGCTTATGACAGTTGGGGGTTGGTGCAAAATGGGTTCGTAGAACCTGATACAACGGAAGCATATTCAGCAAATCAACTTAAGCAATTGAGTGTGTTGAGATCAAAGGATGCAGCGGCACTATTTATGATGTTTCAAGCCGTTGAAGGAAGCGGTGGTCTTGAAAAGATTGGAGGTGCGACGACGGCAAAGGAAGCTTGGGATATATTAGAGACGACTTACAAAGGCGCGGACCGTGTGAAGCAGGTCCGACTTCAAACTCTAAGAGGAGAGTTGGAGGGGAAGAAGATGAAGGAAACCGAAGGAGTGTCGGATTTCATCACCCGGGTTCAAACCGTGGTGAACCAGTTGAAACGAAATGGAGAGGTGTTGACCGACTCCAGAGTCGTTGAAAAAATTCTGAGGTCGTTGACAGACGATTTCGAGAACGTGGTATGTGCAATTGAGGAGTCTAAGGACTTGGCTACGCTCTCTGTTGAAGAGCTAGCAGGTTCTCTTGAGGCGCATGAACAACGCAAGAAAAGGAAGAAAGAAGAGACACTGGAGCAAGCACTTCAGTCAAAAGCAAATATCAAGGATGAAAAGGCACTCTACTCTCAGAATGTCCGAGGTAGAGGTCGTGGACGAGGTGGACGTGGCCGAGGAGGTCGTGGCCGAGGTCAGGAAGTGAAACATGAAGAAAGAGCTGAGATGAGTCAGCAAAATTGGAGAGGTAGAGGACGTGGTCGAGGTGGAAGAGGCCGATGGACAAACCAATCAAACGTGGAATGTTACAAATGTGGGAAGTATGGACATTATTCAAGAGATTGCAACTCGGACAAGTGTTATAACTGTGGCCGAGTTGGGCATTTCGCTAAGGATTGCCGAGATGAAAAAAGAGTTGACGAAGCTTCAAACCTCACTGCAGAAGGAGAAATACAAGATGGAGTTCTGATGTTAGCACATGGTGAAACTAGCTCGAAGGCTGAGTCGGAGTGGTACCTGGATACTGGTGCCAGTAATCACATGTGTGGTTACAAACATTTGTTCAAAGAGTTGAGAACGGTGGAAGCTGGACATGTCTCTTTTGGAGACGCGTCCAAAATTGACGTAAAAGGCCGAGGTACGATCTGTTTCTTGCAAAGAGATGGACGAAATGGTACAATTCGGGACGTGTATTACGTGCCTGAGCTCAAAAGCAATATTCTGAGCATTGGACAATTGATGGAGAAAGGCTACTCGGTTCTAATGACAGACCGAGTTCTGCTGTTGAAAGATAAACAAGGGCGTCTGATAGCCCGAGTTCAGATGGAGAAAAATAGAATGTACAAATTCAGTCTAAGGAGTATGGAGGTCGGTTGTCTGCAAGCCGAAGTGAAGGATAAAATGTCGCTGTGGCATCGACGGTTTGGACACCTTCATTATGGTGGTCTGACCGAGATGATGAAAAAGAACATGGTGGTGGGACTGCCAAAGATTAACTCTGAAAGAAATTTTTGTGAAGACTGCGTATTGGGAAAATATGCGAGGAGCCCATTCCAAAGGATGGCGAGATACCGAGCTAGACAGCCTCTGGAATTAATTCATACCGACCTGTGCGGACCTATTACTCCCGGATCATTCAGTGGTAAGAAGTATTTTGTAACGTTTATTGATGATTTTAGTCGAAAGACTTGGGTGTATTTTTTGAAAGAAAAATCCGAGGTGCTAGAGGCATTTAGGAGTTTTAAAGTAATGATAGAAAATGGTACTAGGAGGTACATCAAGTCGGTCCGTTCAGACCGAGGTGGGGAGTACGTGTCAACAGCTTTCAAGAAGTACTGTGATGAACATGGGATAAGGCGGTTCCTGACTGCACCGTACTCGCCCCAGCAGAATGGAGTAGCTGAAAGAAAGAACCGGACTATCCTGGATATGGTCTGATCTATGTTAAAAACGAAAAACATGCCAAAAGAGTTCTGGGGAGAAGCTGTACAATGTGCAGTGTATGTGCAGAACAGATGTGCACATTCAAATTTGAATGACAAGACTCCGCAAGAAGCATGGAGCGGATCGAAGCCCTCAGTGGGTCACTTTAGAGTTTTTGGGAGTGTTGCTTATGCACACATACCGGATCAGTTGAGGACAAAACTAGATGATAAGAGTAAGAAGTTTGTGTTTATTGGTTATGATGAGAAGACAAAGGGATACAAGTTGTTGGATCTCGTTAGTAAAAAGGTGCTGGTTAGCCGAGATGTGAAAGTGAATGAAGAAGATGCTTGAGACTGGAACAGTCCATCAGAGGATAGTGTGGAATCCGGAAATAGATCAATTGAGGTTTCGGCCCATATCCCTGCAAATCCTGAAGTTTCTGATGGTGAAGAAGAGTTGAGACAACCAAGGATGAGGAGTCTACAAGATCTGTATGATTCCACCAGTGAAGCACACCTGGTATGTTTGTTAGCAGACTCTGAGGAAGTGAGTTTTGAAGAAGCAATTCGAAATGAGAAATGGCAATCAGCCATGGAGGAGGAAATTAAAGCAATAGAAAAGAACAAGACGTGGGAGTTAGCCGAGCTACCCAAAGGAAGTCGGCCCATTGGTGTGAAATGGGTGTATAAAAGGAAAATGAATGCTAAGGGGGAGATCGAAAGATATAAAGCCCGGCTGGTGGCGAAAGGGTATAGGCAGAAGGCCGGCATTGACTATGATGAGGTGTTCTCACCCGTAGCAAGAATGGAGACTATCAGGCTGTTAATTTCTCAAGCAGCCCAGTTCGGATGGCCGATCTATCAGATGGATGTGAAGTCGGCATTCTTAAATGGAGTACTCGAAGAGGAGGTGTATCTGGAACAACCTCCGGGATTCATGAAAGCAGGACAAGAAAGAAAAGTGTTGAGACTGAAGAAAGCTTTGTATGGGTTGAAGCAGGCCCCAAGAGCCTGGAACACAAGAATTGACAATTACTTCAAGAAAGATGGACTTGAACAATGTCCGTATGAACATGCACTCTACGTGAAGAAAAAGGGAGGTAAAATTCTACTTGTTGCTCTATATGTTGATGACCTGATTTTCGTGGGTAATGATGAAGGGATGATTCAAGATTTCAAGAATAAAATGACGAAGGAGTTCGAGATGACGGATCTCGGTCTGATGAAATATTTTCTTGGTTTGGAGGTCAGACAAGACAAATCTGGGATTTTCGTTTCTCAGGAAGCCTATGCAAAAGTAATTTTAGAGAAGTTTAAAATGAGTAATTGCAACCCAGTTTCAACCCCTATGGAACCCGGTGTTAAACTTTCAAAATATGATGGAGGTGAAAAGGTAGATCCGAGTGTTTATCGGAGTCTAGTTGGAAGTCTGGGGTACTTGACGTGTACGAGACCGGATCTGTGTCTGAGTGTTGGAATAATAAGCCGATTTATGGAAGAGCCGAGTTATACTCATTGGAAGGCGGCAAAGAGAATTTTAAGATATGTTCATGGAACAATCTCGCAAGGACTTCATTACTCGAAGTCGGATAAGTACAAACTGACAGGATATTCGGATAGTGATTGGTGCGGAGACATTGATGACAGGAAGAGCACGACTGGCTATGTATTTTTCATGGGAAACACGGCATTCACGTGGGTGTCAAAGAAGGAACCTATTGTGACTTTATCTACATGCGAAGCCGAGTACGTTGCTGCTTCCTGGTGTGTTTGTCATGCAATTTGGCTGAGAAATTTATTAAGCAAGATGGAGCAAGAGCAAGTCGGTTCAACTGAAATCCGAGTTGACAACAAATCTGCGATCGAGTTAGCAAAGAACCCGGTCAACCATGAAAGAAGTAAGCATATTGATGTCAGGTTCCATTTCATCCGAGATCAAGTCAAAGAAGGAAAGGTGGAGCTTATTCATGTTGCAAGCCGAAATCAAGTTGGAGATATTTTCACAAAGCCCCTGCCAACGTTATTGTTTGAGAATTGCAAGAAGAAGATGGGAATGAAGGATGGTAGAGATATTAAAGTTTAAGGGGGAGTTTTGTTGGTTTAAACTTTATTTAATTAAAAGAAAATAGAAAATGAAGAGTTTTTGGTGAAGGGATGTGTCCTTAGGAATTTGTTAGTGGACATCAATGAGTTTAGAGTTTCGATGAAGTTGTCATTATTATGTTTAGTTTTCCTAAGTTGGTTATTAGTCATTTGCTAATGCTTTTAAATAGCACCATGTAAACCTTGTAAAGTGGTTTTGGCATATACAGTAATAGAAAGAGGTATATTCAGGAAGAATCAGTGTGTTCTGTGTGTTTGAATGTTTGTGAGAAACACCATTAGAGGACCTGTGAATTACATGAGCTACATAAGACAAATACAAGAAGAAATACAAATACTAACCCACCAATATTCAATATTAATGTATGCTAGCTATACTTCAAAAATTGTAAGCTAATTAAGCACAGAAAAAATATGCATGTAATCCTCAAACCTTTCAAAACCAATTGAACCCACGATGAAGAGAAGTGTTATCTATATGTACGGAGCTTTGGCTAGTTAAAGCTTCAGGGGCTGTTTCTGTTGGCTTGTTTTGCCTCCTAATAAGGTCATATATATATATATATATATATATATATATATATATATATATATATATATATATATATATATATGGGTCAGGATCATTTTACACCAGTGTAAGTTACACTCTCAATCTTGTCCATTGATCCCACTTATATCTAAGGGCTAAATTTTTTTAGTAATGTGAGTCATTGGATACAAGTGGATCAATGATCAAGATTGAGTGTAAGACTTGTAACTCTTACACCGGGTGTAAGAATATCCTATATATATATATATATATATATATATATATATATATATATATATATATATATATATATATATATATATATATGGGTCAGGATCATTTTACACCGGTGTAAGTTACACTCTCAATCTTGTCCGTTGATCCCACTTATATCTAAGGGCTCAACTTTTTTAGGAATGTGAGCCATTGGATACAAGTGGATCAATGGTCAAGATTGAGTGTAAGACTTCTAACTCTTACACCGGTGTAAGAATATACCTAGCCCCTATATATATATATATATATATATATATATATATATATATATATATATGAAGTGAAAATGCAAAAAATGGTGTTTCTGAACTTGGACCGGTAATGGTTGTATGGTACAGCTTCTTGTGTGTGATAATGAAAAGCTATTTTGTGGATAGGTAAGTAATAATAAAAGCGATTGAATTGTGTGACGTGTAAGATTAGTTGCGGAGTGTGTCACATTCCAACCCCATGGAATGATGGGGACACAAAGAATGAGGACACGATATAAAGACAATTAATGATTACTCACTAAATCACTTGTTCCTTCACGGGAGAAAAACTTTGGTGCAGCGGTCGGTGTTTTTTTTTTTTTTTTTTTTATCCATATCGTTTTTTTTTTATTTTCCATTAAATCATAAAAGAATTTCCTTTTTAATAAAAAAAGCACCAAATTCGGTACTTTCAATGTACCAAATTTTTTCTCTCTTTCTATAATCTAGATAGTAAAATTCATGAAAAAAATATATTTAATAAAACAAGTGTGTTAAAAAAATATAATTATTCTACCTATCAATTTTTCATACATATCTTACCTACCGCTCTCTAATTTATTAGATTAATTAGAATCTCAATTAACTTTATTATTTATCTCTCCTCTTAAAATTCTAATTCTATA